>BOPN01005847.1:20000-30000 GCA_017312705.2 Penaeus japonicus | reverse complement strand
CCCATGTACCCCACAATATGAGCTACGATGTGTGTCTTCCGTAAAATGTGTGTGGAAGGTGGGGGTTCATTATGAATAACTCGCCTGCATGAGGTACTTTGTGTTACAGCGATTGTGATGGTCTCCGCACCTACACCTACACTGTGACGTGAAAGGATTACGTCTACAAAATCCTAAACCAACGAGTAAACATAGAACTTGTATTTGTTTCTTATTTAAAAATACATTTTGAATACATTGTATATGTATCCTGTGTTGCCAATGTATACAAAAAAAAAATATATATAAATGCAAACGCAAACACACATCATCATGATACAGTAACCACTCGAAACTCACTTGAAACCTCCCTTGCTAACAAAACGCAACGTATAAGTGCCATGAGTGACCAGTCCATCTAGAGGCAGCTCTCTATAGAGCTTAATGCCCAGAAATAATTTTTCCGAGAGATGGCTCTTTTCAGATAGAATACATTGGGTAGAACAAATGCCTTGGGTTTACTATTGCAGAATAAGGGTTGATAAACCTGAAGCACTCGGTGCCCTCCCATGCTATTGGTACCATATTGTGGGGTATGGGGGGGGGGGTGGAATATGAGCAGTAGAGGGTGAGTGCCTTCCATTGATACTACATTTGTGGTATTTAGTAATATGGCACCATTTGAAAATTTTCTATTGTGGACGGGTGCCCTGACATACCTTTCTCGCAAGTTTTTGGCCTGATGACCGGGGTCGTGATGATACTTGATAGTCGTCTTACCCTATTTAACGTTGGGGGAGAGTGGATCACTGTTTCTTTATTGTTCTATGGGAAATTACTATTTAGTGACTGGTGATGAATATTACAATCATTGATATGACAATTGCTGTAATATTAAACAAAAAGGTTTTAATCTAAAACCCAGAATGGATGGCACCACTTTCTCCTAGCACCAGCAGGAAAGAAAGCCTTGGTTGGCTCCCATTCATGGTCTCTAGCAAGCTCTCTTCGGAGGGGGATGACCCACAGCAAGATGCCAACCTCTTGCTCTAAAGTACTGTCAGTGAAGGATGTGCAACAGAATGAGAAGGTTGTTCAAACCATGCCCAGTATCTACAATGTGCCCCTGTGCCAGGAAGGCTGCCTTGTACTGTGGCACTTGCAGTCATAATCACGTGTTTCCTTCCTCTTCCCTATCTTTACAGGTCATCTTCATGGTGGATATTTTTTTTTTTTTGTATTTGTCCATGACCATATACAAAATGAAAATAATGAGCTATACTGCAATTTTAGTTAACTGCAACATTGTTAGAGCTTGTCACATGAGACACAAGTCCCATAATACAGTAGAACACAAAAAAGGACAAACAATAAAATGGCTCTAGTTTTACAATGAGTGTGAAAGAGTAGGAAAGGTCACCATGTTATGTAAAGCTGCCTCACTCTGAGGTAAAACCCATATGGGATGCTGTGTAGGTGGCACTAGTGCCCGGCCTGGAGATGGTGGGAGCGTATATCCCGTCTGCAATGGGTTAGGGAGTTAGTCTGCTTGGAATTACAGGATGAAAGAGATACAGTAGTAGACATGATTTGTGTGTGTAAATGTAATATGTTCAGTCTGGTCGTTGTCTGCCTTTTCTGTGTAACTAGCCGGTGCTCACTAAACCTTTTGTTTATTGAAGAGAGCTATTGAATTTTTATTTTTCGCCGTTTCTAGTTAATCAATAATGCATTAAAAAATGATTTTCCGAAGATGCAGAGAAATTTGTTACTGGCGTGCCAAGAACAAAAAAAAAAAATGGCTCAAGAATGGGTGGTTGGCTCAACATTTAATCCATACATTCTCTCAAAGATCGTCTAGATAAGTTGGGAAAATGTGCATCTTTCTGAAAAGTTGGCTGGTAGAGGTCAACTTAACAATTAAAACCATGCTTCTTTGTAGAAAAAAAAATATTTATTTGGATATAAAAAGGATAGATAGAATAATATACCATAAAGGAACTAAAACTTAAGCAGAGGGAAAGTTGTACTATATTATCCATAGTGAATTAAAATGCTGGTGTAACAAGAACATGGAAAGGTTTACTTGTAATTCAGGTCATGCTATTCTGAGCATGTCTTTGCTTGGCTTGTTGTAGGCTGTCGCACAATCCAAAATCAATAACACTTTATCCTTGTATTGGCTGATATCCAGGAAATAGTTCTGTAAATGAAAGTTCCAAGCCTTGATGAAACTAGTGCAAGGTTTCATAGTTGGAAAGATGGACAAATAAACCGATCGAAATTTTTATTGATGGGGTTGGTTGATTTACCACCTCAACCTAGTCACTGAGGTGTTGCCAATAAAGTTGAAAGTCCAGGAGGCTGTGTAGACCTATGTAGGTCATGGGACACCCTGGCCTTTCCCCCATGTGTTGAGAGGAATTGAATGAATTTGGAATGCTATTTATTAGGATGTAACTTCTCCATTGCAGATGCTCTGAGTGTTTGTAAATAAATATGCCTTATTAGTATAGATAAGGTTATACTTAAAGGCCTTTATCAGTGTAGAAAATTTTGCTGTGTTGTAAGATGCAATGTATTAATTGTAATAATAGCCAAAATGACCTTTGAATATGAACTTTAAATACAAATTGTATCCTTGGTTTTTGCCTTTGTACATCTGATCAGTGATATTTGACAGTCCTCCACTTGTTGCTTGTTTTCACAACAATTTTACAAATCATAGAATGAACAGGTCAGTTTCCTTCATTTAGAAAGTTTACTTAACCCACACAGGACGGGTGGTACAACATGTGTACCGCGCATTCAAAAGCCCAGTTGCCGGGCGGCACAGTATTGTGCCGGCCATTCAATTGATTTAGGCCTAATAATTCGAACGCCCCGGCATTTGGACATTCAAGGCTAGAATTCCCCCGTTGGGAATGGGTTAACTCAGACTGGCTATGGTACTGAAAGACTTGGGTCATCTACAGTATTCTATGCTGAGGCTTCATAAGACTAATCTAGTGATCTTTGTGGAGTCCTCTGCTCTTGCTTGTGTTGCAAACTCCTAAGCATTTTATGAGTGCTATAAAGTTATCAGTAGAAAGTAAATTTGTGTAAATTTTGTTAAAGTGATTTGTCTCAATCTTTTCTCTAATAGGTATAATCTGATTATTAGAGAATTGAATTATTTTTATTTCTAATTGGGGTGTTTTTTTATATTTGTGCCTAATAATTAGGAGGTATTTTTGTACAAGATACTTGTATGGATATGTATACATGTGTGTAATTATAAAAATATAAATACATTTCTCAATCTTATCCTCCTGTTTCAGAGCCAAAATGTTCAGCAACCTCTGGGAAACCGCAAAGAACTCGCCGTTCAGCCGGCCTGTAGAAGCTCAGTGTGATGCCCCCAACAAAGAGCTTGTAGCTAACAGGAACATTGCTGCTGCTGATGCTCGTAAGTTGAGGACTACACTCTTGTTAGTATTGTGTTTTTATCATTGTTACAAGCAATATGACTTTAATCCACTTGTGATATCACTTCATCCACATCATGGAATATTTTGCTCCTGCTGGATGATGTCCTATCACTTCATGATCACTCCCTCTAAATGCACATTTAACATCATTTTGTATGTATACACTCATTGGAGGTCCATTTGTATGCATACCTTTTTCTTCACTTAGGGGAAAAAAGTAAACAAATGAAAGCTCCTTACCATACATAGCATGGGCAGGTGAAAAGTGCTCTGAGAGGTGCAGTGTGTTTGTTGCCAGCAGGAGTGGCATTAGGGATGTATGAGCCCTGGTGCAAAGGGGTTAAAGGAGTTATATTAACAACAGTACTTTAATTTTTTTTCTTCTGTTGCCATTTTTGTTGAGCAAGGAAGAGTATGAGCTTGGTGGTTATGTTTGAAGTAGTTTCTTTTTGATGCAAGGCACCAGTTTGTGGGCATTATGGAATGCCCCAAAAGCTGTTTCTCTTATTGTTCAGATATCAAAGTTGGTGGTATAGATAACTTGAATGTTGTTATTTTTTGTCGACAAAAAGCTTGCTTCAAAGGATCTTTTTAGTATAATAGTAATTTTTATTTAAGTTTCTTAACCTTTATTGGCAGAGTACAGCTGTGAGTATGGATCGAACAAATACTACGCCCTTTGCGGCTTTGGTGGTCTGCTCAGCTGTGGTATCACACACACAGCTGTCGTCCCCCTGGATTTGGTCAAGTGCAGGATCCAGGTAGATCCTGACAAGTACAAAGGCATCTTCAATGGCTTCAGGGTAAGTTAATCCTCCTTGCTTCTAGATTGTCATTGTCAAAGAAATTCTCTTTATTTGAAGAACATGCTACCCATGTAGTTTATTTGATAAGTTTAATTAATTCTATTAAAAGATTTTTTTTTATTTTTTTTTAAAGATTACTCTTTTGTCAAGTTGAGAAAGAAATAACTATGTCCTTTCTTCACAGGTATCAGTTAAGGAAGATGGTATGCGAGGTTTAGCTAAGGGATGGGCACCCACAGCCATTGGGTACTCCATGCAGGGTATCTGCAAGTTCGGGTTCTATGAAGTGTTCAAGATCTTGTACGGCAACATGATCGGCGAGGAAAACTCCTACCTCTACCGCACATCCCTCTACCTTGCTGCTTCTGCCTCTGCCGAGTTCTTCGCTGATATTGCCCTCTCACCCATGGAGGCTTGCAAGGTAAGAGGAAAGGCCGCACAATACATTTCCTTTGTGCCGAAGTTTAACCTTATGACGACGGTGCGTCACACTTGTGTGACACAGCCAAACTCCCGATGCCGGGGTGTCATGCCAATGTGACGATTACAATGCAATATTGCAATCGCCCGGCATAGGGGTCTTTGCATAGCGAGTGCCCCGTCGGGAAAGGGTTAACCCATTCCCGACGGGGGAATTCTAGCCTTGAATGTCCAAATGCCGGGGCGTTCGAATTATTAGGCCTAAATCAATTGAATGGCTGGCACAATAATCCAGAGTAACCAGGCTGAAGAGAGGACAGAATTTGCATTTGTTTTTCTTAGCATTGAAAGGGAGATTTTATAAGGCACTAATACTGATATGGGAAACGTGATGAAAAGAAAAGAAAAGAAAAAAAAAAAAAAGGCATGATTACATGAATTTCCTTTCTATTTTGCAATTACAATTTATAGAATAAGTTAGTTTGCACTCTGAATTAGAAGCCAATTCTGATTCTAAAAGCTGTTCAGAATGTCAGTATATTACACAACTAGAAATTTTCCCTCGTCTGTGTCTGAAACTTAAGAGAATCTGGTAATTTATTATTTTTCTCCACAAAACACCTTTGTCTTGAATGTGTGAACATATATTGAACCCATTCGTACTGGATCACATCCTATCATGTCATGGTAATATTTCGCTTCCTCTTTGTGATGTCCTAGCACATCTTGATCTCGCCCTCAAAACTTATGTTTTACATCGTTACGATTGTACATAATCATAGAAATTCCATTTGTTTAGTCATTTTTATTCACTTTAGAATAATGTAAACAAAGACAAAAACCCCTTGATTATTGCCCCGTTGAAGCGGGTGGGTAAAAAGACGCTGATAGATGCGCAGCATGGCATCCTGCAGGAGGGTTCTTGTGCTTAGTCACTGCTCGTTCTTGTTATCTAGCCAGTGGGAGAGGCCGCATGCAAGTATAAGCCCCAGCGTGAATAGGTTAAAAATGATTATCGAATGGCAGCTCAACCTAATGTTCTCATGCAATTTATGTAGTGTGGCAGAACGTGATTGATGGGACTATTTCTTGCTGTAAATGCACTGGATTGGTGGGATCTGATCTCAAAGGTTAATTCTGCTCCAGATGTGTTAAAATTTACTTGAGTCCTAGATTAAATTTTAATATGGTATTTGTGTGTGGCACTTTTAACCCATTCACGCTGGTTGACGTGATAGCACGTATTGTAGTTTTCGCGTCAGACGCCCTGGACGAGCTATGAGGGGAAGCAGCGCGCTCGGGTAGAATGAGCGGGCAACCCAGAATCGCAGCTTGTGCACCCAAGAATCTCAAGGCGTTAGGCTTATGCATTCGAGAACCCCGGTATTGTGACCGCGCAAAGCCGGAACGGCCTCGGCGTGAATGGGTTAAGATGCCTATGGACTTTGGGAAAAATTGAGCTTAAAATAATTTTTTAAATTGTCTTTCAGTATTAAATCTTGTACTTGGACTTGGTGTCATTTCCGGGCTCTCAGAAAAATGGTCGGTATCTAATAGGTTGTGAACTACTATTCCAGGTGCGTATCCAGACCCAGCCTGGTTTTGCCTCGACTCTGCGTGCCGGTGCTCCCATCATCTATGGACAGGAAGGCCTGTGGGGCTTCTACAAGGGCGTCGTACCCCTCTGGTGCAGACAGATTCCTTACACAATGATGAAGTTTGCCTGCTTTGAGCGTACCCTGGAGGCCCTCTACCTGTATGTGGTGCCCAAGCCCCGTGACCAGTGCTCCAAGAACGAACAGTTGGTTGTCACCTTCGCTGCTGGTTACATTGCTGGTGTGTTCTGTGCCATCGTTTCACATCCTGCTGACACCATCGTCTCCAAGCTGAACCAGGATAAGGGATCCACAGCTATGGGAGTTGCAAAGCAGCTTGGCATGGCAGGTAAGATGATCACAGGAAGATTTTACTGTTCTATATAAGTTGTCGATGATGGCATGTTAAATTCTAATTTTGTGATTAGCTTGTTCAATAAAATTTTGTATCAAGATTAAATTAATTAGGTCCATGAAAGTTGAGAAAAGAATTTTCATGCCTTAACCCTTTGGTCGTGGTATTTTTAAATAAGTTTATACAGCCTTGGGTTGGTATTATCATATATGGCCTGGCCCATCCGCATCTAGGCCTATTGCTTGCCTTAACAGTGAAAGATGCTATCCACGACCAATGGGTTAATGCATATGCATTCCTATTTTCAAGCTATTTAATGAAGAGCTGGCTTTAATGTTGAAATCTTTACTTGTCTCCAGGTCTATGGAAGGGTCTGTTCCCACGTATCATCATGATCGGTACCCTCACGGCTCTGCAATGGTTCATCTACGACGCAGTCAAGGTCACCCTCAACCTCCCCCGTCCTCCCCCACCAGAAATGCCAGAGTCCCTCAAGAAGAAGTTGGAGGCCAAACAAGCGTAAATGGTCCCGTGCTAAATTCTTTGCAAAGCCCCAAGCACATTGCATTAACCTTGGCCTTCAGTGAATTTTTTTTATATTAATTATAAATTGGTACTTGTCACCGTCTTTTTAAGAATTTCAGAGCAAGAATTGTCACTATTTGTCTTGCTTTAACTGAGGCATAGGAGGCAGTGTTGTATTATTCTATAATAATAATAATAATGTTAAAACAGCAATTTTGCACTGTGGCTTTTGTGCTGCCTGTGTCAGTTTGTTGCCATTCCTGGAATGTGCTACTGGTGTGGTAAAATCATCACTACTTGTCCTGTAGCATGATCCATGAAGGTTTTAGTGAGGAATACTGTGTTTTTTTTTATGTATGTCCGACTGGTAGGAATAATCTGAAATTGACCTTTATTTTTTTCCCCAACTATTTATGAATGTTTTGGAAAATGGCTGATGTATATAGTAACTCATCATTGTATAAAATACATTAAACACAGTAAACGAGATGGCACTTTCTTTACCCTTTTTCAGGTGTTTGTGCTCAAATGCCTACTCAAAATGTTTATACAGGTATAACCTATTTTAGGGGAATAAAGCATTGTGAACCATTCTCTCTGGTACAAGTTCTATTCCACTAAATGGTATGACCATAATTGGAATATTAATGAGTAAATTGAACAAGGAGAGAGAGAGAAAAAAAAAGGGTAAATCTTCAGTTCCTTTAATATCAAACTTACTTCACCTTAGAAAAATAAAAAGTTGCTGTGGGAAATTATTCAGAATTGATACATATATTATAGCATGTAATATTCAACGTCAAAGTAAAATTAACATTGGATGTAATCTTCGTCACAAAATTTGTTTTGTATTCTGAAAGAAAATGGTTGTAGTATATTGACAAGTCTTGCATTACTTCCCAGTTTACTAGCTGCAGGGGAGTGAAATTCATATAATAAACTATAATAATTTAAGAGAAAAGAAATCAAATCACTTCATATGTGAATATATATCTTAAACTAAGGCAATTTTAAGGATATATTGGCATTGTCAATTAAAATTCCATTTAACAAAAATATATCCTTCCTAAAAACTGTCGACCTCCATTCGTGAGTATATCAACTTCAGAATATGAATGAAATAGTAATCGTAGGATTCTACCTGCTGACGAAAAAAAAGTATACCGAATACATGAAATTAATCAAATGGTAAAATCTTTTCAGCCGGCAATATTAATGTACTTGTCTTTTGTACTTTTAAGTGTACCATTTTTATTATTGCATAAATGTTGATCATTTGACGGTTAACTGATGATAAGTGAATAATATTACTGGCTGCTGTCCACTTTGCTACAGTAGTCCAAACAATAAATATGATTTGAAACTTAACCTTGTACTTTAAAAACAATAGTACCGCCATCTGGTAGAAAGAAATGAAAATCATGCAAATTTGAAAAAAATGTTTTTCAGTCTATACATCTCCCTTTAATAGTCTATCCAAACAAAAATTAAGTTAGCTAAGTTCCTCTAACAAAATAAAGCTAATATTCATACAAGAAAATTTGCATCTGAGAGAGCTGGCCAATTCTAAATAATGAACTGTATTTCAGTTAACTGATACAATTATAGACACTGTTGATGTCGGTAAAAAACTAAGTTGATTCATTTGCAATTGGTAACGACTTTCACAAAATTAAAGGATCATTTTCAACAGCTATCAATCTGTGTAGCAAGTACAGCATCTACAGTACAATAAACGCAACGACATAAATGAATAAGTAATATTTTGCCACACATAATCTTCAGTACATCGAAGATGTTTCCTCTGGAGAGAGTGTCCCTGTCAGCCAGCCGTTGTTCCAGGGACAAATCAGACGAACTCCTTTTCCGGAATGAGGGTCACTCACTCACTCATCGTCCTCACTCTCCATTTCTGGAAGGTAATAGTCTGGCCTGGAGGGGGAAAAGGGAAAAGGGAAATTGGGATTTTTTCTCCAATATCTGAAATCTGTTACTCTGTTACTGAATGACTTAAAAATTACGTGTAACACACATTCGCCTTTCACACTTCATTAAACACAGAATCAAGTTTTCATGATGAATCAATTTCACTCAAAAATAGTTCATTTATTCACCTGTCTTACCTCATTGGGGATCGCGGAGGAGTTATGAAGGGATTCCCGGCGTTCATTTCGGCAAACTCCCTGTAAGTAACAAAATACATATTTATGAAATTAAAATATTAAAACACGTATTGACTAAATACAATTTAAACGAATAACGTCAAAATAAATAATTGAAACAGCTGACCCAACACACCTGGCCAAACTGCGCTTGCAAGCTGGAGTTCGTCTCCGGGTCGCGTGGACGCTTAACTTCCGCGGCGCCTGGATGTGCAGCATCACGAAGTGAGCGTCGGGCGTAACCGCTTTGGAATCTGGTCTGCAAAGTGAAGACATTTTTCTGGCCAATCTCTCGTCTGGGTCTTCACGGACAAGTCGATTCCCTGAAAGTCCTGGTTCGGGAGACGATACCTGAACCGATGGTCTTTTTGGTGTGGTATCTTGATAGCTCGAACCAGGTACAGAGCACAGAATCTGAACCGGTTTTCCTTTCGGTGTAGCAGCGCGGCAGCCAGATGGACCAGGCAGCACAGGGGACGCCAGCCTTCCTTTAGGTGTGCATCCAAGGCAGCCAGGTGGATAAGGTGCATGCGATAAGGCTTCAGCTAGTTTCCCTTTCGGTGTAGCCGCCTGGCAGTCTGGCGATCTGGGTTCATGAGAAAATTCCAGAAGCAGTTTCCCCATCGGTGTAAAAGCCTGGCAGTCTGGCGATCTGGGTTCATGAGAAAATTCCCGAAGCAGTTTTCCT
>BOPN01005847.1:0-15000 GCA_017312705.2 Penaeus japonicus | reverse complement strand
TGGTGATGGTTGTCTCAATGCAACATGTCCGAAACACAGCTTTCTACTTCTAATAAACATCACCTTGTTGTTTACTAAATAATTATAGTTAATAATTATCATCATCAGCCTGCCAATTATCGAATAATTATCGTCTTGTCATGAAAGATCATCAAATACTGAAAATAATGATAATGATAATAAATTTTTCATTATCGTCACCACTGTCAATTATCATTTAATAATTTTATCCACCTGTTTAAGTTAGGTTAATTATCACCGGTAACTTGGTTAAAAAAAAAATCAACACTAGCTTGTCAATGGCCGAGTAATTATCAACACTTAAGTACGTCACTTTCATATCAATAATAATCATAAAATGAAGTAGTGTAACAATTACACATACAAACAGACATGCGTATATATGTAAAATAGATATCTAATACATTTTCATTTACTGAAACTTTAAGAAATACGAGGTTCTGCAATCTATCACAAGTTTAACCTAAGAGCAGACACGCCCCCTTTATTACAAATTAAAAAAAAAACACAAATCCTTTGTATTACAGCCAAATTTTAAGCACCCGATGTAGTTTTTTTATTTTTTATATAATCACTATCACAAAAGATAACACGAATTCTGAAAGAGTACCAACCTATTTGACAACTCACGAAGCATGTATTCCTTCTTTGGAGTTATTGTGAGAACTGATCGTTAATTTCAAATACGTCCGCTATTTATATGGCAGGAGTTGCCCAGTGCATTATCTTTTTTTCATTTATTATGGACTGTTTTAGACTTTATGGTAATTTTCTGTGATTTGACTTAACAAAAACGCCTGTTTTTATTATTTTTTATTGTTTAAGGTTGTTTATTTTGCTTGCTATTGGAGATTTTATTAACACAATTATTCTCTGGAAGCGCAAGTTTGTTACGTTTTTGCTGTTCTTTCCCGCCTTTTTTTTATATTTACAATTTTTTTTTCTTATTTCTATCCATTTGTTCTTCTAATCCTGCTTTTAGTTTATGAAGAAAATCGTATTACAGACGTGTCAGTCACAAGGAAAATAATATAGGTGAAAATATCATGTCCTTTTCCGAATTTTTATGATAATTGTAATCATAATGATACCAAATATTAATGAAAATAATATCAATATTGATGAAAAACAACAATAATAATGATAATAAGAACAACATTCATACTAATAGTAATAACAGTATATGCTACGTTTGTTAACATCCTTGAAAACTTTAATATTTAACTAGAAAACATTCCCAACGGAAATTCGGAAATAATTCCACCAAATCATAAAATTTCACATAGAGATAAATGACAATGAAACGAAAGGGAACCAAAAATTGGATTAAAAATTGATGTGAAATTGAATTTATTTTCTGACGTCGCTCAAACCTCATGAGGATTTGAAACGGTCGTTGCGATTGGCTTGGTGGCATGAAAGGCGACTTATGATTCGCCGTGTAGGAAAATTTTGTTATTTAATGACGACTTAAATGTTAAGAGATCAGAAAGATGTTCAAGGTTCGTAGATTTGTCGATTCGATGTCCTTGTTTACCTCGTGTACTTTGTTTACTTTGCTTTGTATGGAAACTAATGTGCAAATATCATGAAATTCTCAAATAAATGAAGAAAGATATTCAAGGATTAAAACAAAACAATGAAAAATGGATGAAGGAAAAAAAAAAAAAAATCCATCAACCAATCCGAGAGTAAGATCGCCTCTGTCAACCAATCACCATCCGGGATCATCAATCCAACCAATGAGAGTGTCTTCTCCTCATCAGTCAACCAATCAGCATCAAGTTTCAATCCAATCAACCGGGAAGACGTCAGCCATTTCCGCAGAACCGCTCGAACAGGAAGAACAATTAGCCTTTTCGCCCATTTTTCTCCCTTATTTTCATCTTTTGGAAGAAGGTAAACGTGGATTTGTGACGTGAATTTTGTTATTGAAGAACTCGAGAAGCGAAGGCTGTCTGTGTAACCTTTTTTATGGAGTTATTTTCCGTTTTTTTTTTTTCACGGCTGGAACTTACAGGTGATTGCCATGTTAACTTTATTATCTTAAGGATTTAAACTATTGGTTAATTGTTGATTAAAGAGTTCAGAGGTTCAAAGCCAATGTTGATAGGTGGATAAAGAATCATTATTTTGTGTAACAGATGATTATAATAAATATAAGTGCAAATGACGTAGATGTGGATTTTAAACAACATGAAATCCATCAATGTTTGAGTGAATGTTGTTAGAAATCCGCCAGGGTGATTTTTTTTCCATTTTGTAAGAAATCCGTGAGTGTTTGTTTGTGAATATGGTTAAATTACGTCAGAAGGTTTACATACTGTTAGAAACTCGTCTGTGTTTACGTGTTCTTACAAATCTGTCAGCATGTTTGTTTACATGTTTGTTCGAATGTTTACATGCTGTTAGGAATGAATGATGGCATGCTGTAAGAGTCAGTCAGTTTCTTTGTATGGTGTTAGAAGTTCTTCGAAGTGTTTCCATGATTACATTTTTAAAAATAGGTTCGCGTCATAAAACTCATAGATCTTTTGGAGGAGAGTCCATAAATGCTCACAATCTGTGGGCATTTTGTTCATTGGGATCTCGCTAGCTTTCTGTTTCTCCCCTCTTCCTCCTACCTCCTCGTCCCTCCTCCTCCCTCCTCCTCCTCCTCCTCCTCCTCCTCCTCCTCCTCCTCCTCCTCCTCCTCCTCCTCCTCCTCCTCCTCCTCCTCCTCCTCCTCCTCCTCCTCTTTCTCCTCCTCCCTCCTCTTCCTCCTCCTCCCTCCTCTTCCTCCTCCTCCGTCCTCTTCCCTCCTCCTCTTCTTTTTCTTCTTCCTCCCTCTCTTCTACCTTCTTCACCACTTCCTTTTCCTCCTCCTCCTCCTCCTACCATTCTCCTCCTCCACCACCTCCTCTTCTTTTTATTCCTCCTCCTCCCCCTCCCTCTACTCCTCTTTTTATTCCTCCATCACCGCTTCCTCCTCTTCCTTTTCATCATTCTTCACCTCCTCTTCTTTTTCTTCCTTCCCCCCGCCCCCTCCTACATCATCCTTTCAACTTCCTCTTCCTCCTTTTCCTTTACCTCCTCTTCCCCCTCCTCCTCCTCCACTTCCAACCTCTGCTCCTTTTTCTCTTCTTTTTTTCCTCCTCCTCTTCCTCCTCCTCCTCCTCCCACTCCTACTCTTTCTTTTCTTCCTCTTCCTCTTTCTTTTCCTCTTCCTCTTTCTTTTCCTCTTCCTCCTCCTCCCACTCCTACTCTTTCTCTTCCTCTTTCTTTTCCTCTTCCTCCTCCTCCTCCCACTCCTACTCTTTCTCTTCCTCTTCCTCTTTCTTTTCCTCTTCCTCTTTCTCTTCCTCTTCCTCCTCCCACTCCTACTCTTTCTTTTCCTTTTTCTTTTCCTCCTCCTCCTCCTCCCACTCCTACTCTTTCTCTTCCTTTTTCTTTTCCTCTTCCTCCTCCTCCCACTCCTACTCTTTCTCTTCCTTTTTCTTTTCCTCTTCCTCCTCCTCCCACTCCTACTCTATAAGTTGTTTCGTATCAGATTTATATTTGAAAATCACTGATCTGTTCAAAAATGTCAAATTTAGGTCGGAGCTTCGAGAAAGAATTGATTTCAAGGACCTTCTTTGGTGGTACATTTTCTTTGATTACATCAAAATGCTTGACTTCCCAAGGTGGAATTCTGTGCTTTTGAGGAACATTTTGATCAAATACTTGCATGTTATTACTTATAAGGTCATTGCAAGTTTCCTCTACCCAAACCAACCTGTGTCTCCGAGAGTTGACTACTCTGAAGGGCCTCTTTTGCTAAACTGTCATGTGGTCTTACGAGTTCGATAGCTGTCACGGTGTCCATTTCAGTAATTCGGTCGCGAATACTTGACATTCCTGGTTCCTTTCTCATATTTAAGATTTTAGTTTTCCTTGGCCATCCCAGAATAATTCGCATGATCATGTTTTGCATTAATTCCAATTTCGCAATTGACTTTCTCGATTGAGTTGTAAGTGCAGGTGCGGTCAAATCAATCAAAGATCGAATATAAACAACATACACGAGTCTTATTATACGGCCAACCTGCTTTTACATTTCTGATGAAGGAAATTAACATCTTCAGCTGATTGAGGCATTGTTACTCCCAGCTGAGATAACTCGCTTTATCTTTTTTTTTTTTTTTTTTTTTTTTTTTTTTTTTTTTTTTTTTTTTTTTTTTTTTTTCTTGACAGCATGGATATATATATCAAATTAATTAAGGTTTCTCTCTCATGGTGAGGTTCATTCTAACTAGTGATAGAATTTAGACTAGAAACTTTGGCCTATTTTTCAACTAGTTCATTAGATTTATGTTGTGGATTAGTGTCTGCTATTTGACATGGTTTCCTATTCATTTATTTATGGCTCTCCTCAAAGGCGCTTAAGTATTCCATGTATAAACGAATGCTTCCCATTTTCCTGCTATTATAATGCAGTTCTGTATCTAAACTCATGTAAAGCTTCCTGAAAAAGTTTTAGCAACATTGGAAGTCTATTCCTTCTATATGCTTTCCTATTTTCCAATCAGTATGTTTTAAGGTAGATGATAATCAATCTTTTTTATTATATATGTGGCGTGATTTGTTATTTCCTTTTTATTAGCATCTATAATATCATGAAATGTATGTTTTTTTATGGTAAATCATCATTAAATGAGCAAAGTGAGACAGGGCAATAGTCATTGTACCAACCTGTCAAAAAGCTAATGAACTCATGCGAATTTCCATTATTTTATTCTTTGCCTCTAAAATGTCCAGCAGGTTAGCGGTGTATTAGGAATCTTTAGATCTGATAGCAAAACAAAGTGATCTGACATCATATCATCAAAAACTCTAGACGTATGATCAACATCCCTTAGGTTAAATCCAATACACCTATCTAGTACTCCACCGAATATATGTGTTGGTTCATTACTACCAATTAAAATGACGCAATCGTGACTTGATCAGGTGAAGCGAGCTTGTTCCATTTCCGTTGAAACGATCAGGGCCTTGTAGTGTAATGACGTGCATTGAAATCACCAGCTATTACAGAAGGCTCTGAGGAAATGCAATCTGGTATTGCATCAATATCTACAAGATTTGATTGGGTATATAGATTTATGATGTTTAAACTTGAATCTTAATACCATGAAAATTAGATTAAAATTAAATGTCATTTATATTCACATTTATACCCTAGTAATGTGTAGGGCAGAGTATTTTTAACATAAATCACGCAGTCATTGTGAGTTCAAAGAATTTATGACGGATGTGACAGAAGTTTAGGACGGCGTTGCCAACAGGTACCCTGCACACCTGCAAGCAAATTACATATCTATCACTCAGCTTTCTTTATTTTGTTTAGCCTTTTCATTTGATTCTAAAACATTTTTCATTAAGTCTATTTCTCCTTTCTGTGTATCGATAATATTTCTAAATTCTTTCACTGTTTCCTAGAAATTATTTTGTTATCTTTTCAACTGCAGTTGTAAACTTATCCCTTGTCACTTCACTAACAATTCGGTGTACAAGTCCCATGCTGTCAGTTCCTTTACCGTCACGATGTTGTTAGACAATCCGCCAGTCCTTATGCCTTCATGGCGACGGCTGCTGGCTGTCCATGGGTCACTGCTGTAGTGGTGGGCCAGAAGTTTGCCTTCATGGCGTTCCCCTCGTTGACGTGCGTCACTGCTGCTTCCCATTGCCCCCTCATTTGCGTCCCCTCGTCTGCCTTCCCCTGCGTTGCTGTCTCCCTCACGCCTCCTTGAACCTCCTTGGCGAAATCGGGGCGCTGCCATGCCCTGCGAAAGAGGAGCCCTCGATTTGGGCTGCTGCATCTCTGTTGCGCTGGGAAATGACAGTCGCACTGGGCAGTCTCCGTGCCAAACCTTGACACCCTTTCGTATGCAGTTGATACATTTTTCATTGGCATTTTGTCCATCATCAACCTTATCATTGCACTCTTGCATAGGATGTTTCCCAGAATAGATCCCTCACCAGTAGGACTCCTGCACTTCCGCGCCACGTGTCCCCATTTCTGGCACTTGTAGCACCGTCGTCCTGGGGGCTGCCTGTAGTCTGTCTCCACGAAGCGGACGGCACGCTCCGGGGACCCAGATTTTCTCTTGAGGAGCGTCGGGGCGAGTCCACTCTATTCCTTTCAGTCTTTTCGGTTTGCTGATAGACTCGCGAGCTTCTAGTATCTCCACATCTTGGTGAAGACTTAGAGCGAAGATAATGGTGTTGAATCTAGATGAAGTTTGCTGTACCTCTGGTGAGCCTAGTTCCTGAAGCTTTATATACCTCCATGCTCCTTGTTTAAAACATCTTCTATGGCTTCTTCGTTTCGTTCTAACATCATGAAGTTACGTGCATCCCGGTTGAAGACCATTTTGTTGATGAGCCATCTGTGTTTGGAAAAGACGTCGCTGCCTTCTTGGATACCGAGTCTCACTCCTCGCCCGTCGTCGTAGCGGTGGCCGCGTTCGGTGGGGCTGCTCGCCACGTCGCGTCGTCGGTACTCGGACAGATTCGCGGCACTGGGTTGCAAAGTCTCGCTATCAGTTTGCTCTTTTGCCTTCCCTTGGTCTGTCTCTCTTGCTTCTTAGCTTTGTGGAGTCCTCTTCATCTTTCTCCATCATGATTGGTTCATCGTTCCTCTGCAGTTGTTTTCTCCTCCCCCCCCTCTCTCATCTTCTCTTTGCCCCCTCTCTTCTGTCTCTTTCTCATCTCTTAAGTCTCTCTCTCTCCTCTTTTAAGTCTCTCTCCTCTCTTAAGTCTCTCTCTTCTCTCTTTCCTCTCCTCTCTTTCCCCCCCTCTCTCTCTCTTCGCTTCTCTCTCTCTTTTCTTTTCTTTGGTTTGTATTTTATATGATATAAAATAGATATTAAGTGAGATTTCGTTTCCAGGTTTTGCGGGCTTGGAGAGCCATGGAGACAAACGGCGCAGACAGAGGCCATAGCAACACTCCCGAAGATTTGAAATCTTACATGTTGGCTGTTGACACTCTGAAGACGCGACCTTCAGTGTCGATCTTCAGGATACCCTGCCTGCCCAGCGAAGAAGGTGCTGCTAACACCAGAGAGGATCCGCCGCACGACAGTAAAGCCGACATCTCAAAGGAGACCGTGGAAGGAAGTGGCGATTGCAAAGAGATCGTCAACCCCCAGGAGCCTCCTACAGCGGGCTCCAAGGCAAGCCCCAGGCACATTCAGGAACATACAGCGAGCGATTCTGACAGCCAAAGGGCGAGAGAAGGAGACAGGAACAGGAGCCCAAACACAGACAAAGGAAAAAAGGACAAGCGTGAACCTTCCACAGTGTGTTTCTCACCTCAACCAGTCTTGACGCCGAGTGAAAACCGGAGGGAACCTAAGGATCTTTTTTCAGGGAGGAGAGGCCGTGGAAGGAGATCTGGCATCGTCAGAACTCCCTTGGAAAACAGAGTGGATGCAAAAGGCCACAACTCAGCACCTTCAGCTTGTGCTGGAACCAGTCTCTCCCGCACACAGACGCAGCGTGAGGCTTCGAACCGAAGTCCGAAGTCACTGCCACTTCCCGAAGGCCCTGGTGGTGGCACTTCATCACAATGCGAGGCGAACGTGCCACTACTGCTGAAGAAGTTGCAGTGTCACAATACTGTAAAACAAGTACGTTCATACAGATCATCGGGACGAACCGTCCAGCAAGGAAGTGACCACTTCGTGGCGCAGAGCCAAAATGCAAACCTCCTTTACAATCTTCGGCAACCCCCGAAGCAGCAACATCCCAAAAGGCAGTTCAGGGTGAAGCCCTTTCATAAAAGAAGGTCCCTTCACATCACGCTACCGCAATGCACTCAGGAGGGACAGAAGATCTACTTTGTGTTGAGTGAAGTCGCAAAGGCTTTTAACTGTCAAATAAATACGTGCGAGGCACTCCAGGACGTTTCAGAACCCAGAGGAATGGTGTACTTACCTGTAGGTCAGTGTGCTTACAGGCCATTTGTGCCAGCACCCGATGCCTCCCCTTGGCTCCATCCTCATGCCCATGGGAGCCAGACGGCACTCACCAGAGCCAACCAGGTGACCCGTGACTGTGAACGAGCCACTTGTGAGAGCCAAAGGAAGTCCAACAGAATCCAGGATCAGCTGATGTACGAGGAGCCGTTTAGTAAGGCACCTGGCGATAATGAATTGCTCCAGACATTATACCCGGAGGTCATTCTGAGCACAACTCATCCGGGAGCTATCGAGGGTAGTGGATGAAGGATTTATATGTGTCCTACGCTTCGCCGAGAGTGGAAGAAGTGGATGTTACTTACTATCATTATCTTTATTGCGATTATCTTCAGTGAAGAATGATGCGGCAGAAGAAAAGTTACTTTAAAAAGTTTTATTTCAAGAGCAATAATATCCTCATTTTTTACGGCAGTTTTTTTTCTTTTCTTTTTTTCTTTTTTGTACCAGTCGTGAATTGTTTTCTTATTTGGTGTCCCAGAGGTAATATTTTCTTCAACCCTTGAAATATGAATTATAAAAGTTTATGGCAATGACGGTTATTCTAATGATATATGACCATATATGTCTCAACAGGTGCTTTAGGTAGGCACTGTTTACAGAGTGCTGGAATTAGTTTCCTTTGCTTTATTTTTTCAGGATTTATAATCTTCTGGTTACTATAAGAGGAAAACTTGTGAGCTTACGTATTCTGTATGTGTGGCAATATATATGATAGCATTCAATGATTGTTTTTTTCTCATTCCCCTCTTCCCCCTCCCCTTCTCCCCTCTTCCTCCTCCTCCTCCTCCCTCCTCCTCCTCCCTCCTCTTCCTCCTCCTCCGTCCTCCTCCCTCCTCTTCTACCTTCTTCACCACTTCCTTTTCCTCCTCCTCCTCCGTCCCCTACCCCTCCTCCTCCACCTCCTCCTCCTCCACCACCTCCTCTTCTTTTTATTCCCCCTCCTCCCCCTCCCTTTACTCCTCTTTTTATTCCTCCATCACCGCTTCCTCCTCCTCCTTTTTATCATTCTTCAACTCCTCTTCTTTTTATTCCCCCCCGCCCCCTCCTACATCATCCTTCCCACTTCCTCTTCCTCCTTTTCCTTTACCTCCTCTTCCCCCTCCTCCTCCTCCACTTCCAACTTCTCCTCCTCTTTCTCTTCTTTTTTTCCGCCTCCTCTTCCTCCTCCTCCTCCCACTCCTACTCTTTCTCTTCCTTTTTCTTTTCCTCTTCCTCCTCCTCCCCTCCTCCCACTCCTACTCTTTCTCTTCCTCTTTCTTTTCCTCTTCCTCCTCCTCCTCCCATTCCTACTCTCTTCCTCTTTCTTTTCCTCTTCCTCCTCCTCCCACTCTTAATCTTTCTCTTCCTCTTTCTTTTCCTCTTCCTCCTCCTCCCACTCCTACTCTTTCTCTTCCTCTTTCTTTTCCTCCCCCTCCTCCTCCCCTTCCTTCTCCTCCTCCCTCTCTTCCTACTTCTCCTCCTTTTCCCTTTCCTCTTCATCTTCCTCCTCCTCCTCCATCAACTCTTTCTCTTCCTCCTCTTCCTCCTCTTCCCCCTTTTATCGCAATGATGATAGTGAATAATATCTAAACTGTTATTATTAATTATCATAAAGCATTAAATTCATCACTCATTATCGTTATTTTTTTTTCTTTTCTTTTATATAAGCACATACGTAACACAATACACGCCACTGACTGCTCGCATGACAGTAATTCATACAGAGTCTCGGGCCAGTGATCGAGTCATTAATACGTGTCCTGATTTGCAATGCACTTTTTAGGATCTTTCGAGGATGAAAGATTTATGTGTCCTACGCTTCGCCGAGAGTGGAGGAGGTGGATGTTATTTAGTATTATCATTATTGTCGTTATTGCGATTATCTTTTTCGTAATTATCATTATTTACTCTTATTATTGTTGACATAATCGCCAACATTGTTGTTATTGCTATTATTATTATCATTATTATTATTGTTTTTATTATTGTTATTATTGTTATTATTATTGTTTTTATTATTGTTATTATTATTATTATCATTATTTTTTATTATTGTTTTTATTATTATTATCATTATTGTTTTTATTATTGTTATTATTATTATTATCATAAATTGATATGATGATTAGTATTATTGTTATTATTATTGTCATCATCATCAATTATTATTATTAATTCGTAACAAAATCCCTCGTACTATCCTCCATATGATGTGAGATTTGTGCCTACCAGGTAACTGATACAATGCACACACACACACACGCACACACACACACACACACACACACACACACACACACACACACACACACACACACACACACACACACACACACACGTATACAGACATTCATCTTCCATTCGTCAGATAGTGTATTCTCCCTTCTAATACAAGCTTGCACAAAAATAGCATATAATATATAACACAACATCCAGATGCAAATATAATGTTCATAAGGAAGACTTCAAAAAATTTACACGTCGGAAGACCTTAAACCTTAAACCTTAAAACCTTAAACCTTAAAAGCTCACAGCCACAACAGGGTTAATTAACAGTGATAAGGTCAGCTGCTCAGGATAAGTATTTTAAGGAAATATCCAACTCCTGTACTCGGAAATATCTCATTTATTAAATATATTTGGGTCCTGACTTTAGCAGTCTTTAGAATGGGATGTCAGGTTATAACAACGGATTCGAATTTCAGTCGTACTTATAAATTAATAATAATGATGATAATAATAATAATAATACATTAATAATAATAATAATAATAAATTAATAAAATTAGTAATAGAGGAGCCAGGATTAGCGATTGTGTACCAATGCTTCGTAGTTCAATGTCATTCAGTCTTGAATCTTTGCAACAAAATTTAATTGATTCAAAACTGGAATTTGTCTTAATAATGATAATAATAATGATAAAAAACACATTACCCTGTCTCAAATGGTATGGGTCGGTGTGCAGTGTGCATTTGTCGCTCAGAGGTTCAGAGTAAACACCAACAAATATTAAGTCAAAGTCAGTTCAACCTTGACAGTTTCCGAATAAACTTCACTTAGAGATACTTATCAGAGGGTGTTTTCTCCCCTTAATAATTCCGTTAGACGTTGGTATGTGTCAGGGATCTCGAGAGTCAAGAAATCATTTTTCTCTTCTGAAGTTTGTCAAAAAGGGAAGTTTCGAAGATGGCCAGATTAGCGGCTTCCACAAGCGGAATCCTCACTGTATTGATATAAGCTAAATACATTGACCTCGGAATAAATAAATTATCATATTTTTTCTGTATTATGAAAAAAAAAGAATGAAAGGGAAAAAAAATATATTTACAACACAATAAACTCAAATGACCTACATTTTCGAAATCAGTCGTAACTACATAACTATCATTGGCGGCAGAGTTGAAGCCTTCCAGCCTCCGTTACATGTGTAACTTTTCTGAATTTACTTTGTAATATATGAATCCAGAACAGCACAGAATGTCACTACTGAGCATTCATTATGGTTCTTCCATCTGAGGTGTGATAACACGCAAGTAAACCAGACGAAAAAGACAGGTTTCTTCCAACAATAAACCAACAATTGTTGCAAAATAAGATGCAGATATTATCATAAATTTATTCTAGACATATTCACCAAAGCAAAAATAAAGGCAGTATTTGCTTTTAAGATAAGTACTACAGAACAGCGTTTCGATAACTTATTTTAGTTACTCCGTAAATATCAATAGTTAGGTAACTATAGAAAACGATAAAGAATGATAGGGGACACTTTTATAAACGTTACTTTGATATACGGGCGTAATCTTAATATCCTAATCGTTTTTATTACCATTGTCGTCATCATCATCATACCTTTTTTATCATCAATATCATTACTATTGTTATGATCATTATATTATTGTTTTAGACTATTATAATTATACTTTTACTTCTATTACCATTATTATAGATACTGTTATCATTGTCATTATTGTTATTATTGTCACCATCATCATCATAATTACAATTAACATTATCATCTCTCTCATAATTGCTGTTACCAATATTATTCTCATTATCAGTATTATCATCAGTAACTTATTATTACTATCATTATTACTACCGTTATCATTAGTATCATCATTATTGTTAGTATTATCATTTTTATTATCATTATTATCATTATCATTGTTATCAGTATAATTTTGTCATTATCATTATCATTATTGTTATTTTTATTATTATTGTTATTATTATTATCATTATTATTATTATTATCATTATTATTATTATTATTATTATTATTATTATTATTATTATTATTATCATTATTATCATTATTATTATCATTATCATTATTATTATTATTATTATTATTATCGTTATCATTATTATTATTGTTATCATTATCATTATCATTATTATTATCATTATTATTATTATTATTATTATTATTATTATTATGGATATTGTTATTATTATCATAATTATTATCATCATCATTATTATTATCATGACTATTATTATCAGCATTATCATTATTATCATTATCATTAGTATTATCATAATCATTATTATTATTAGTATTATCATTATCATTTTTTATATTATCTGTATTTTCACTATCATTATTATCATCATTCTTGATACTATTATCATTATCATTAGTATCATCATTCTTGATACTATTATCATTATCATCAATGATATCATCAGTATTGTTATTGTCATTATGATAATTATTAATATCATAATTATTATCATTGTTTTTATTATCATCATCATTATCATTATCATTATTATCATAATCATAATCATCATTATCATTATCAATATTACCATCATTATTGTTATTATTATTATTATCATCATTATTATTATTATTAGCATTGTTATCATGATTATAATTATTGTCATTATTATTATCATTGTTGTTATTACTATTGTTATTATCATCATCATTATCATTATTATTGTTAGAATTAATATCATAATTAATATTATAATTAATATTATTATTATTATTATTATTATTGTTACTATTATTATCATTATTATAATTGTTATTATTATTATCATCATTATTATTACTATTATTATCATTATTATTATCTTTATTATCATAATTATCACTGCCATTATTACTATCATTATCATCATCATTTCACAAATAGTATTATCTTCAATTTCATTATTGCTATCTTCAATATAGTTTTTATTATTATCATTGTCATAATTCTCATTTTCACTATTGCTTTTGTTATTATTATTTTTATCGATATTATTCGTATCATCGCTATCATCATTACCGTTATTATTATCATCATTATTATTATCATCATGATTATTATTATAATCATCATTAATATAATTTTCAGTAGTATTATTAGCATAATCACTATCATTATCATCATTATCATTCTATTGTAATTATTATTATTGTTATTATCATTGTTATTATATCTACTGTTACCATCACTGTTATCATCATTATCATTATTATTGCTACTGTTATTAATACTTTCACTGCCATTATTATTATCATTATTATCCTCATCATTATTATTATCATCATTATCATTACTATTATCATTATCATTATTGTTATCAATATTATCACCAGAATTATCATTACTATTATTATCACTATTACTATCATTATCAATAACATCATTACTATTATCATACTACTATATCACTGTTATTATTGTCATTGTTATTGCTGTTGTTATTATTATCGTTGGTATTATCATTATCATTATCATTATAATTATGATTATCATTATAATTCTCATCAGTAGTAGTATCAGTGTTATCAATATCATTACTATTATCATTATTATCATCATTATTATTTTCATTATCATAATCATTATTATTATTAGTTATAATATCAATGTTCTCATTCTCATTATTATTGTCATTATCATCATAATTATCATTACCAGTAAAATCACAACTATCAATTATTACCAGTATTACTAATATTATCATATGGAATTAGTGTTATCATTATCAATGTTATCACTGGCGTTTTTGTTACTGTTGCTGTTATCATGATTATCATTAATTTTGTTACAATTTTATAATCAGTCGAACACAATGGTGGACATAACATGCTTTTGTTCTGGTGTGACATCTTCAGGACTTGTATTTTCTAATTCTATGTAATTGTCCGATTGATCAATATACGAGTTAGATCTTTCTCTCTCTCTCTCTTTCTCTCTATCTCTCTCTCTCTCTCTCTCTCTCTCTCTCTCTCTCTCTCCCCCCCCTTCTTCTCTCTCTCTCTCTCTCTCTCTCTCTCTCTCTCTCTCTCTCTCTCTCTCTCTCTCTCTCTCTCTTTCTCTCTCTCTTTATATATATATATATATATATATATATATATATATATATATATATATATATATATATGTGTGTGTGTGTGTGTGTGTGTGTGTATCTATCTATCTGTCTATCTATCTAACTATCTATCTATATATATATGTATGTTAAATCACAGCTCTATCTGTTAGAAAATACCAAACCGGATCACAATCTATTTAGGTAGATGGTTACATCAGTGTTTGTGTGTGTATGTGATGTGGGAGGGTGAGGGGGGTGGATGAGGTGGGGGGTGAGGGGGGTGGATGAGGTAGGGGGGTGAGGGGGGAGGGGGGGGCAATAGGAGCCTGGATATTGACATCCCAAGACATCCAGGTTCCGCTTTACTGTACAAACACTCGTCAACATATGCACACACACACACACACACACACACACACGCACGCGTACACGTGGACGTACGTGTTTGTTTATGCGTCCATGCATATCTCCTTACGCATATTTTGTATACACATTTCGCAAAAATGTATAAACGAGTATATAATAACTCAGCATCCATTTTATACATTTTACACCTCAGCTAATAGACACCGAAGCCGCCCCGCCCCGCCGCGCCCGCCCGCCCTCCGTCGAGGTCGAGGTAACAGGAACATCATCTCTGAATATCCTTACTCCGGCCGCCGAAAGACCCCCCCC
>BOPN01005846.1:77396-79896 GCA_017312705.2 Penaeus japonicus | reverse complement strand
AGGATGAAATATATCATGTTAGGTTCGTCAGCTGAATCACAGCAAATTGATTAAAAATTTGATTGCAAAGAAATAGCAAAATCTCTGTCAACGCTATGAAGTTGGGTAATTGATCAAAGTATATGTTTTGAATCTTGATCAAAGGAATCGTTAGTCAGTCTTCAGATAATGTTACTGTCATTTCTGAACAATCTTATGAACCACATTTCTGAAGGGGCGGTTTAACATCTCCACAGCGACGGTTCATTATGTTCACTTCAAGTGAAGTGAGGGTCCGGGAAGGTAGGCCTTCAATACGGCTGCCATTTCAACAGCCGCATGTCATTATGTTCACTTCAAGTGAAGTGAGGGCCTTGGAAGGAAGGACATATCTGCATGTTCCCTGATGCGGTTCCTTAGTTCTTCACCGCAAAGGGCTGAAAACCACACTGTTCGGACCGGCATAAAATCATGAAATATTTAAAGTGAATATTTTTGCCAAAGATTTGCAATATTTCTTATACTTTAAAATGAGGTGAATATATCATGCATCTTACACCCGGTTCCTACAGAAAAATCGCGAGAGGGAAAAAAATCAGAACGACCAATGGAAGGTAAGGCCTTGAAATAAGATATACGCATTTTAGCTCATTTTACGGTGCAACATTTATTGAATTCATATTGCATTTGAACACACAGAATATATCAGTTTTACTTACATTATGACCGCCATAGATGATTTCCTTTGTCTGGCAATTAAATGCTCAGATAAAGGTTTACTGATAATGTAGCATACACGTACAGGACGTAGTGTATTTCGAGTAAGGGTTGACGAGGGCTCTCTCTCCCTCTCTTTCTCTTTTTTTTTCCTTTATATCTCCCCCCCCCCCCTCTCTCTCTCTCGCTCTCTCTTCTCTCTCTCACCCTCCCTCCCTCCCTCCCTCCCTCTCTCTCTCTCTCTCTCTCTCTCTCTCTCTCTCTCTCTCTCTCTCTCTCTCTCTCTCTCTCTCTCTCTCTCTCGCTCACTCCCCCCCCTCTCTCTCCTTCTCTCCCACCCTTCGTCCCTAACTCTCATTCGCTCACTCCCCCTCTCCCCACCTCTCTCTCTCTCTCTCTCTCTCTCTCTCTCTCTCTCTCTCTCTCTCTCTCT
Source organism: Penaeus japonicus (assembly GCA_017312705.2). NCBI lineage: Eukaryota > Metazoa > Arthropoda > Malacostraca > Decapoda > Penaeidae > Penaeus > Penaeus japonicus. The sequence continues at coordinate 78,767 of BOPN01005846.1, read as the reverse complement.
CTCTCTCTCTCTCTATCTCTCTCTCTCTCTCTCTCTCTCTCTCTCTTCCCTCCTCCCTTCTCTCTTCTTTTCAGACCGGAGCACAGACTATCCTAGTATAACGAAGCAAATCCTTATTGCTTTATACACTAGAGGGACCCTCTTCACTGTATCTATTTCAGATATTCTGAACATCACCATATGAAGAGAAGATTTTTTGTGGCTACGCATCTAAAGTATCTATTTAATCATTCCCTTCTATCAACTCACACACACACACACACACTCAAAAGCATACACACAAACACATGACCAACCACCCACACGCAACCACCTCCTACGTCACTTCCACACACAGCAACACCACCCACCCTTTGACCGACATATGGCACGGTTCACAGCCACCGTTGAAGAAGAAACACCTTGTTATCTATAGCGTTCCCGGCGATGACAAACGACCGACACTGATTCCTGAGGATTAGGGATGTCGGAAGGATGAAGGATGTCCAGAATAGGCGTTAAAGTAGGCCAGCTCGAAGCTCACAGCTCACTCTGGAGGAGGCGACCGAATCGGGTGTTATGAACGAGGTTTATGACTATGGAGCTTCGTCTCTCCTTCTTCTTCTTCTTTTTTGTTTTGTATAGCGGTTGGTTATCGTTTTTTATATATATATATATAAGAAGAGAACAATAAAAAATAAGATAGATAAGAACAAGTAAATGTTGAAGAGCAATCCTGGTTGGTCAAGGGAACAGAATTTATATATGATTTATGGCACACATTGTATATGAATACAAGCACACAAAGGACGTTAATAATTCACTAGAGAGCTGCCTGTTCTCAGAGCCAATCCCCTTCCTCTATAATCTATTATTGGAAGGAACTTTTCTTATTCTGCCTCAGTGTTAAAGATTTTACCCAAAATATTTTTCATGCGAAACATCACACACTTTTATCATCATCATCATCATCTTTATCATCTTCATCATCATCATCATCATCATCATCATCATCATCATCATCATCATCATCATCATCATCATCATCATCATCATCATCATCATCATCATCATCATCATCATCATCATCATCACCATCATGATAGTAATACTGCTATTGATACTACCACTACTACTAATGAATATATTGATAAAACAAATATAGAAGCAGCGCCAACAGCATCAATATTGGTAAATGTCCACCGTTTGTCAGCTTTCGCTTACATGTTGGTTGGTGCCTTCCGTGTTGATATCTACATATGTAGATAGGTATACGTCGGTAAATGAATATACATACAATGTAATATACATACTGTACACTGATATGTGTGTGTGTGTGTGTGTGTTTGTGTGTGTGTGTGTGTGTGTGTGTGTGTGTGTGTGTGTGTGTGT
>BOPN01005846.1:47500-50000 GCA_017312705.2 Penaeus japonicus | reverse complement strand
CGTGTGTTTATGATTAGATCTTCCTTATTTTGTCTTTGTATATACTGTACATATATGCGTATCTTTAATATATCATACATATAGATTTAATGTATACATATTTCATATAATTATATACTTTAACTTTACGTTCCTGACTACTTTTACCATTCATTTAACTTCACTCTCCTTCGAAAAGTCCGCCAAAAGGTAAACAAACTCAAAATCAGCAGAGAATCCATGTTTTCCTAAAAGGGTTTGTAATCCAAATCTAGGACAATGATGCCTAATATATCCAATATAGCTATTACTTTCCAAACGTAGTATGCTTATATGAAGTATTGGTAAGAAAAAGTACAGTATTTTTTTTTTCACCCGTGTAACTATCGTGACAAGCCTACCCCCTTGTCACGGACTTTCCACGATTGTTCCAATACTTTCCATGCTTTTGCCACGCCTTTGAACAAACTTCTAGCTTCTAGAACAAACGCGGCATGTTCATGTCATGTACACAGCGCGCTTAGGGACAGAATACGGCTGAATGTCACACAGAAAGGAAAAGAAACATGGAGCAAGGAAAAACAAATAATGCAGAGATAAGACCCTTAATAGGTGGGCACAGATGCTAAGGATGGCACACAGGGAATGGGCTGAAAGAGAAAGGCGGGAAGGAGATAAAGACATAATACTTAACATATCAAAGATGTATGGGGAGAAAAGAAGGGAAATAAGGGAAAAGTATTGGCCAGAGCCAATAAAATACGAGTTTTAAAGACATAATTTTTCATGTAAACAAGATGAGGGGCAAAACGAATAACCTCATCGGTCATCCACATCCAGAGGAGGAGGCAAACAAACATAGTGAAAAATTGGCAAAAGCATCTCTGGTTTCACTATCACAAAGCTTATGTGACACTGCATGGGAAACCGAAAGAAAGAGACAGATTGTTTCATCCGTAAACATTACTGTAGTATCATGTCAGCCAATAACTAAACACGAACTTTTAAATGTAGTTAAAAGAGGGAAAAGCATTTCACCAGGGGAAGATGGAGTAACATATGATATTCTCAACTCAATAGCAAGTATGAAGAATATCCCTTTAATTGATTTATTCAATATGAGCTATGCGTAGGGTAGATTATAGAAGGCTTGGGAGAAAGTTATTATAATACCTATTCCAAAATCAGCTTGATATTGCTCATGTCTACTGCAATGTGTCAGTTTTGAAGGATGGCAGAGCAGGATGTAGGGTTATCATCAGACAGGCGGCGTGGTCACTACAAGCAGTAGGATAAGACTGAGTTATCATATATCATCGACACAGGCATATATTACCTATAACTACCTATAGGTAGTTATAGGTAATATTGACGGCACTTAAAAAGATTGAAATTATCAATAAAGATGCATTCTTCTTTGTGGATAACATAAGAGCGCTGGACTTACTTAACAGCAGGGACCCTGTGTTTAAGCACATCGTTAACGAGTGCTGATCGATTGCTCATAAGCTGCGAGGCCAGGGACGTGTGATTACATTCGTCTGGATCCCATCGCATGTCGGTATCACCCTTAATGAGGCTGTGGATGAGGTAGCGAAGGAGACAGCAAAAAAAAAATGTGAGGTGGACATTCAAAGTGCTCAGACTTATGAAGGCGAGAAGCAATATCAAGAGGATACAGTTAGACTATGATGATATTAAGAAAGGCGAGTCGATTGAGACGAGCTAAAACTTGCAACACAATATACATCTATCGATGAACACAGACTTCACCTTATGGGAGGGGTAAGAGCAAGGTTAGGGTATTAAATACTATTGGGAGTTGGGCGTTCCTACAGGTGAACAGGAAAAAAGAATGCAGGGTGTGTAGGTCACCAAGGTCACACACCTTAGTACACTATATCTTACAGTGTCCCATGCTTCAGATTTACAGAAACTCAGAGATAGCTGGACTCCCCGAACAAGCTGTATGGATGATTAGAAATTGCTAGGTAATGAAAATTTCTAAGAAGTACAAAAACTTTGCATCAAATACATAATTGTAGTTGATAATTGTGTATATCCAATTTTGACTTCCCTTTTGCTGAGAATATGATAGCTCGAACAGGATTTTATTGAGATATGGGTGAATATCATTTATGACACATTTTCCTGTTGAATACAAATATTTTTCTTGACTTTCAGGTAAATTCTTTCCTCCAGGAACACACGTATGTTTTGTTAACATATATGTCCGTCACATATTCAAGTATGTAATTTAGTGACTAACACATGTACACAGCTAATATATATAACTAATATACACAGTGCCTATTGCCATGCCTACCATTTTCAAACATAAAACAACGTCAATTCCTATATTGCTTATATATGTATATATATATATATATATATATATATATATATATATATATATATATATATATATATATGTGTGTGTGTGTGTGTGTGTGTGTGTGTGTGTGTGTGTGTGTGTGTGTGTGTGTGTATGTGTATGTGTATGTATGTGTATGTGTATGTG
>BOPN01005846.1:35000-40000 GCA_017312705.2 Penaeus japonicus | reverse complement strand
TACTATTATCATCCTCATCATCAATTATCATCATCATCGTCATTGTTATTATTGTTGCTGTTGATATAAATATTAGAAGTATTATCACTATTATTTATTTCATCTTATTCTGTGCAGTCAGTAGCTTATAATCGATATAGCTTTAGGATTGAAAAGATATGTCTGGATCAGCATCATTCAAATGATCTGTGTCATTGAAGGTAACAATTTATCCCTTGTCCTGTTATTCATTGAACTATTGTCATAAAATGGAAAAGTAAAGACTCCCATTGTAATACAATTGAAAAAAAACAAAAAACAATTAAGCATTTCACGTCTTCTAATGTAGGGAACCATCTACCATAGGAGGGAGATCTTCCATGGGGGCGTGTAGAGGCAATAGTCGTCTCAGGAACTGGAGTGCAGGGAGATGAATGAGGTGGAGTGCGTGCAGGAGTACGGAATGCTTGTACTTATCCACATTGGATATGGACACCATCTGCTTCTTTTTCTTTTTCCTAGTTGATGTAGGCGAATTCATCCTCACTATGTACCGAGAGGAACGCATCCAACACCGTAGTGGTCCCTTGGCATAGGTCTTCTTATACATGGATCTGTGTTCTGTGGAGTTTCTGCTTCTCCTTGAATAATGCATTTCTATTAGCAGTAGAAGTGAATAAATCTACCATGTTTCGAAGGATTCCTTGACAAGCCGACCCCTTCCCGATGCAATGTCCAGGGGGTTCAGGCCAACTCCTCCGCAATGGTAAATATGTAGATTAAATCAACCGAAACTCTGTGTTTGTGTATTTGGGGAAAGCTTATGACTGGGTGCTTAGAAAAATAAGTATATCCTAATATGAGGATACTCCCTGTGAGGATGGTGTGACAGTAGTGGTGTGTAAAGTAGGAATGATGGATGGATTCATGGTGGACGTGGCATTGCATCAAGGGTCGGCTCTGAGCCCTTTCTTAGTTGCGATGATAATGAATAGGTTGGCAGATAAAACCAGAGAGGAGCCGCCATGTTGTTTGTAGATGACACAGTGTTCTGTTGTGAGAGTAGAGAGTAGATTGAGGAGACCCTGAGGAGATAATGATGGTGAAAGGGTGGAGTTGCAAGGAATATAGGTGGTGAAAGTGGAGTTTAAATGCCAGGGGTATTTCCAAAGTAATGGAGAGTGCAGACAGCATGGAAGAGTGGCGTGAGTGATTTGTGATAAAAATGCATCTGCAAGAATGAAAGATTATCTTTAGAAGACCGTAGTCAGACCAGATTTGATGCCCGGTTTGGAGGCAAAGGTACTCGCAAAAAGACAATACGTGGAGCTGAAAGTGGCAGAGTTGAAGAGGCTGCGATTTCGTTGGGAGTGACAAGGTGAGACGGGATTGAGAACACATATGTCAAAGGGACAGCACAGGTAGGACGGAGTGGAGACAAAGTGAGAGAGACGAAATAGCGTTGGTTTGAGCTCGTGCAGATAAGCGATGCGGGTACATTGGATGAAGGATGCTGAGGGTGGAGCCCCTAAGTAGGAGGAGAAAAGGAGGTTTACGGATGTGATTAGGGAAGACATGCAGGTGCAGTGGATGCAAAGATCCCCTGTGGCGAATCCTAACAAGAGCAGATAAAAGAAAATGGAAGAGAAGATAATACTAATGATGATAAAGATAATAATAGTATTGGAAACTAACAATAATTTCCATAACAACATGCAAAGCAAGACGTACTGCAAATTAAAGTGCTGCATCCAGCATATGGAGTGAAAATACTGTTTATGTATTGTCAAAAATTTGGTGTATTTTTAGAGATGAATAACTTTTTTTCTGTCACATTTATTTTATTCAAAATGAAAAAAAGAGGATGTAAAAATGGATTTAAAAAAGAGAAGGCACTTAAATAAAATCCTCATATCTTGGGTGGCTGCCGGGTGGATACAGCACCTGTCTGTTCTGGCAAAACGTATTTTCTCTTTTGACACAGTTGTCGTGTTACTAGGTGAATCTCCCTGCATAAGTAATGAACCTCCGAGGTAGACATTTTTCACTGACTTTTCATCCTCGACTTTTATGTCTTTTGCAATTCATTTATTCATTCATATATTCTCCCACCATGGGATTACTTTCATTCTTAAAGATAATCTCTCTGTCTTTATTTTTTTTCTCGGTTTCTCTCTTTCTCTCACTCCTCTCTTTCTCTCACTCCTCTCTCTCTCTCTCTCTCTGTCTCTCTGTCTCTCTCTCTGTCTCTCTCTCTGTCTGTCTCTCTCTCTCTCTCTCTCTCTCTCTCTCTCTCTTTCTCTCTCTTTCTCTCAACTTCGTTCCCTCCCTCCCTCCTCCCTTTCTCTCTCTCTTGTTCCCTCTCTCCCCCTCCCCCCCCTTCTCTCTCTCTTTCTCTCTCTCTCTCCTTCGTTGCTTCTCTCCCCCCTCCCCCCCTCTCTCTTTCTCTATCTCCTTCGTTGCTTCTCTCCCTCCCTCGCCCCCCCCCCTTTCTCTCTTTCTTTCTCTCTTTTTCTCTCTCCCTTGTTCCCTTGCTCCCTCCCCCTCTCTCTCTTTCTCTCACTCTCCTCTCTTTCTCTCTATCTCTCTCTCTCTTTCTCTCTTCTGTGTGTGTGCGTGTGTGTGTCGGTCTGTGTCTGACACATTCCTCTCTCTCTCTCCTTTGTCCCTCCCTTCCTCATTTCTTCCCCTCTTTCTCCTCTTTTTCACACGCCTTCTACTCTCCATCTTTCTTCGCTCTCTCTCTCTCTCTCTCTCTCTCTCTCTCTTTCTCTCTCTCTCTCTCTCTCTCTCTCTCTCTCGTTCCCTTTCTCCCTTCCTCCCTCCCTTCCTCACTTTTTCTCTCCCTCTCCCTCCTTTCTCTCTCTTTCTCGCTCTCTCTCTCTCTCTCTCTCTCTCTCTCTCTCTCTCTCTCTCTCTCTCTCTCTCTCTCTCTCTCTCTCTCTCTCTGTCTCCTTCCCTCTCTGCCTCCTTCCCTCTCCCCCTCCCTCTCTCCCTCTTTCTCTCTCTTTATCTCTATCTCTCTCTCTCCCTCGCTCCTCCACCTTTCAATCCCTCTCTCTATCGCTAAATAAAGGATGAAAAGGAGAACAAGAGAGAGAAAGAAAAAAAGAAACGGCAGAGATAAAATAAATGAGAAAATGTCTACGTCGGAGGGCCACCAAGGAACAGAGACAGCAGGGCGGGACCAACAAAACCTCCTTGGTTATTATTTTATGCTTCTTTTCATCCGGGGATCAGCGGCAGTTGGATCTGACGGCTGCGGGCGGAACTTTTATAAACCTGAAGGAAAAAGAAACGAAAGTTGCTTATTTAACTGAAATTTTACGAACGATTCTTCTATCAGTTTTCTTGTATATTTAATTTTTCGGGTGTACATTTCTCTTTCTCTCTCTCTTTCTCTCTCTCTCTCTCTCTCTCTCTCTCTCTCTCTTTCTCTCTCTCTGTCTCCCAATTTCTCTCTCTCTTTCTTTTGATAACATATATGTGGGTTGATGTGTAAGGTAATGTCAAGGGGAAGCCCGAAAAATCACCCGCCGAAGCGGCGGATGGCGGCTTAGGGCCGAAAGGAAGAGGGAGGGGGCCCGTTCACTTCCCCGTGGGGAGACTTATTCGTCCCACACCCCAGGTACAAGTCCCAATTAAGATGGGTCTGGTTACGTGCGTTCGCCACCTCTATTTACAAACGTCCGTGATAAAATAATGAAAGCATGAGAAATAAGGTCAAATGGACTGACGTAAAAAGGAGTTTAAAAAGTAAATTAATAAAAGTATCAAAAACATAAAAAGAAAGGCAAGACTCCTTCAAAAGTAACAAATTAAAAGGAACATTTGTGAGGGCATCTCTGGCTGGGCTGGCCAGTAACGTATTTATGTCTTCTAAGTAATCACACAAAGCACGTCCAGCAATTATCCCTATCTGGCATGTAAAAGGGTCAAACACAACCTTTCTTTGCTGCTCCAGCGTCGCCACAGGGAAATCCAGGGTAATCCAGGGGGTAAGTACACAAACACCGAGTCCAGAGACAACTCCCGTTCTGGGTTTATTTGGAGCGCTTTTTATACAGATCGTAGGCGCCAACGTGGCAACAAATTATTTTACAATAAAAGTAATCACATCTCATAAAATATATACAATTACAAAAAAGGTTTAATTAAAAGTAAATACAAGTAAAAGTCATGTAAAAAGGATACAAAATGGCAAAGTAAAATAAAATAAAATAATGAACACAAAAATCCACGTAACTTATCAATAAAACACTTAGTATAAATTATAAAACAAAGCGCAAAAATAGAACATAATTATAACGTAATGTTAAATACAAATGGATCACTTGAAAGACGTCCCACTGATTAATAAAATGCGAAATAAGACTGGTGACGTGGCAGATCGATGGCAGATCGAAAGTAAAAAATGAGAAATTAAAAATCCATAGTTCAAAAGACAAGTAAAAGCAAAAATAAATAATAAAATCAGTAAGCATTTAAGAATTAAAGTATTTAAGACAACAAATAAAATCAATTATAATAAAAGAGTTTAATAAGAGGCGTGGTGGGAATTTCCATTACGAAAATAAATAGTTATAAAACTAATTCAGTAAAATTATGTAAAAATAAAAAAAGGTTGATATAAAATACCCATCCACAGCTAAGACGTACGTAAAAGTTGGTAAGAACTTAATAAAAATCGATAAAAAGAGAATTGTTCAGTCTTATCCGCACCCGAGGGGTTCGAACCCCTCGAAAACACAATGAGGAACTTATTGTATAAAACATATAAAAACCATTTATTTGTACAAAATAAACTACAGTGTCTTGCAGCAATATGTAGTGTATTGTTTGCGTGGGCGGGAATCATCTCCGAAGTGCTTGAGTGCCGCCCCTCTGGATTACCTTAATTTCAAGTAAGGATTCGGATTCGGGATTCGGGATTCGGGATTAGGCAGAGGGGAGGGTAGGGGAGTAGGGTACAGGAGGAGGCGAGTAGGAGAGTGTAAGCGAGAGAAACAGAACGAAAACAA
>BOPN01005846.1:17500-20000 GCA_017312705.2 Penaeus japonicus | reverse complement strand
TTCTTCTTCTTCTGGAAGCATGTTGGTGCTCATGATTATCCCCGAAATTATAGAATGGCTAGTTGAATATCTGGCATCACAAATAGAAATAGTCATGACTTCTTTTTTACAGACCAAACTACCTAGTAAGTTTGATGAAGAAATATACGAGTCGAATAAATCAAGAATAACCTCGACCAGCACGACTGATATAGGTAAATTGTTTACTCAATTGATGGCGAATGACTATCTTACGAAAATTGATAGTGTTCTTAACACACCCCATTCAGATCGGTACGATCGTCTCCGAGAACAACTCATTTGGTTAGTGGTTGATAAATCCATGAACGTCTTAAAAAAACAATGTTGGTCAATGACGATGATGGCCATCATGATTGTTATAGACCACAAGCGGGCGCTAACGACTAATATCCACAATATTAATATGGCTCATGACAACGACAAATCTAAATTAATATCTTATCTCCATAGTTTGAATACAAATACCAATGGTAAAAAAAAGTTGAAGGAAGTTATTTCTGCTGTATGTTTATCAGTAGCAAAAGATACAGCTCTTTCATTTGCCAGGTTATCCAATTCACATTTTTCCTATATACTGCAGAGGTTTAATATTATACCAAATAATAATGTTAATGATTCCAAATTGACGAGCAGATACCACAAAATGTACAAAGATAATAATAAGAGGACATATAATAATACTAATGTAAATAATATTGATAATATATATATATATATATATGTGTGTGTGTGTGTGTGTGTGTGTGTGTGTGTGTGTGTGTGTATATATATATATACAGTATGTCTCTCACTCTCACTGACTCACTCACTCACACACACACACACTCACTCACTCACTCACTCACTCACTCACTCACTCACTCACTCACTCACTCACTCACTCACTCACTCACTCACTCACTCACCCACTCACTCACACACTCATTGTTTATATATATAACAAAGAAAACACATATCAGTGTTCTTCCTGGACCTCTCTCTTTCTCCTCTCGTTCTCTCTCCCCGGCTATCTCGCCTCCCACTTTAAGACGACTTTAATTGAAATAAATATTGTGTCCTTTCCTCCTTCGCCGCACGTACTCCTCGATCGCTTTCTCCCAGACGCCAGGATTCTTAATCAAAACTAACCTAACATCTTACTGGATTAGATTTAATTAGGATATTTAGTAGGAGCCATATACAGCTGGTTATCACTCCAGATGGCTTCCCAGGTGGAGTCTTCCCTGCTACTGGAGGCTGGGTTCTGCCGGTCTTGTAACAGAGCTCACTTTAGTCAGAGCAGCTTTAATTTTAAGTTTTTTTCTTTTGTGAAGAATTATTGCTTTTCCTTACTTTTCTTTCTTTCTTTCTTTCCTTTTTTCTCTCTCTCTCATTCTCTTTCTCTCTTACTCTTTTTGACTCTCTCTTTTTTTTTCTCTGTCCCCCTATCTCTCTCTGTCTCTCTCTTTCTCTCCCTCTTCCTCCCTCCCTTTTTCCTTCCCTCTCCCTCCCTTGTTTCACACCCCTTCTCTCTTCCTCTCCTTCTTTCTCCCTTTCTCTGTGAGCTCCCAGATTAAATTGATCAATTCACTTCACACCTGACATATATTTATCATATGTCTATCCTCAGGAACCATACCCTTCAGTCATATGTTGTATTTTATTTGGAAGTGTTACGAACAAGGCATTATCCTCCCCACGATATATCTAAACAGTCTTTAAAGACATGTTTAAACAAAACATCGCTACGCAAACAGAAGTCGTAAATCGCCAAATTATACATGTTTTGATTTTAACGACATGAATTAAATTGCAAAACGTTCTAGCTCACACTTCAATCTTCATTAGGCACACACACAGTTGCTACTGTTGTTTGTACACATGAAAGTCTTTGGGCGAACCTGAAACATTTGGCAATTAAGTTTTCAATGGAATTAGTTCTGTAAAGAAAGTTTTTTTCCTTGCTTGTTAACAGGAATCTAAATCAGACACGAAATTACGAACGCAGTAAAAGGTAATAGCGTTTGGTTTGCTCATAGCCTAAAGATACTTAAATGTCGGTTTTGTGCAAACAGAAAAGGATATCACAGCGAGAGAAATCACACGATATAAAAGCTAACATGTTTGCAAGTGCATAGAGATTGTTTAAAAATGCGTAAAAAATAAAAAAATAAAAAAAAGTTACATGGCAATGTAGAATACTTTTTAAATAGTTTTTACTTATCATTTTTCCTTTTTCATTTATGGCTTAAATTCTAGAAAGACCACCCTGACAGGGTGAGGATTGTAAAGGATTGATGTTTGAATATTTGCATATTGTATTCTGTTTACTTCTCTAGTGACAGGAAATACTCTTGGAAAAAAATGTTGGCGTTTTTTAGAGAAACTTGGAAAGGTTGGGGCGATACAGAATCGCTAATGATCATGCAAAGTTGTTATTCATTCGGCACTTTCTATTTCATTTTCTGTCATCCATGTTGATAATATTCAGTAAGAACAT
>BOPN01005846.1:5000-10000 GCA_017312705.2 Penaeus japonicus | reverse complement strand
TTCCATATCGGCATCCTTTGAATATTAAATTTATGATATTGGTACATTTCAATAATTGTAAAGTAAATGAATGATAATGGTGATGGTTAGAAAATTCTGACTTTTGCAACAACAGCGCGAAGACTCGGACTACTAATGGCGATGACAATAAATATGTAGGTTTTATATTGCCCCCCCCCCCCCTCCTCTCTCCCTCACTACTAGGTGCATTTTTCTTCCCCCTCCCTCCTCTCCCTCTCACCCCCTTACCCCTTATTCCTTTCTTCTCTGTACCCTTTTACCCTCCCCCTCTTACCCATTCCCACCCATTCACCTAACACCCACGTCCCCTCCCCCTTCCCTACCGTTGATCGTACTAACCACCCATTCCAACCCCTCTCCCCCTCCCCCTCCCCATTCGCCCGCTGAACCACCCGCCCATCCTCCTAAAACCCCTCCCCCCTCCCCATCCGCCCACCAAACCACTCACCCCTCTCCCTTCCCATCCGCCCACTGAACCCCAGTCCCTTCCACCTATCCCCTCCTCTCCGCCCACCGAACTACCCGGGCGTTCGCGATCGTCTTGGGCGGCGGTAAGATCAGTAAGATTTCCTGGGAGTCATTTCGAGAGATCCCTTCTCCAGATGGTGCCATTACGGCTGGATCTCTCGTGATATCTCCGTGATTACTCAGATGGTCAATGAGTCTCACTTTTAACATTGGGGCGTGCAAGCTCTCGCTCTCTCTTTCCCTCTCTTTATCTTCCTCTGTATCTCTATCGTTTTCTTTCTCTTTCTGTCTTCCTCTCTCTTTCTCTAGCTCCTCTCTCTCTCTCTCTCTCTTTTCTTTTTTCTAAACACCTAAAACGACTACAATGAAATCTTGTGATATCCCTAATTTCGCAAAGCATTATCCTGATATAAAAATTTCTTTAAACGCTCGAACATGTACATATAAAACACACACCCGCACATACCTGGAAACTCACACACAAAATGATAATCACACAATCATAAACACAAGCGCACAAAACAAACAAAAACGATCACCCTCCCCCTCCCCCTTCTCTCTCCCCCCACACGAAAAACAAATAACTATGCAAGCTTAAATACGTGTCTATGTAAATGGGCGAACAAATCAACAAACAAATACACATGAATAGACCAATAACGAGGGCGCGTTAGTCTGCTTCCGACTAACGAGTGTTTCATAATCGGCATGACCGATATAATTAATGCTATTCCATAACCAACGATGGTAACGGACTCAAACCCGTGGCCGTTTTTCCAAAGAGTAAAAGTGTCCTTTTTTTTTTTTTTTTTTTTTACCCCAATCTCGTAAATCCGTCGACAGAGTTATAGGATGTCGTCGGGAATGTTGGGTCCAGAATAAGTGATCGACGAATGCAAATGAGTTCATTCCCGCCCGGGGAATTTTCTTCATATCCGATTTCCTTGTGCGATTTTACTGACGGTACTCGTGTCATGTGTTGTTGGACGTCGGAATCTGCAGCATTCAGTTTATTGTGAACGCTTGGTCGGAATTTGCTTTGAATTGGGGATCAACAGCCGATTCGTTAGATGGAGTGCATTGGTTAAATGAAATTCCTGCAGCTGATTGAAATTCAATATCGTCTTGTTCCGCGCCTCCGCTGATATTTCTGATGGAAGTTTTTAATTGTGGAAACTTTCAATTTGGAATATTTTACGAATCGCTTTGCTTCCCGGGAACGCTTTTCGTTTGCAATGCCGATAAGGCCTATGAGTAAGGTCGATGGAAGTGAAAAAAAAGGAAACTTTAGACAAATAAGCGAGAAAGAAAGAAACGAAAGAAAAAAAGAAAGAAAAAACAAAGAAACAAGAAAAAAACGAAGGAATCCAACCTATTGCTTACGACGGATTTTCTTTCTTTTTTCCCCCGCATGTGGTTTTACATTCTTCTGTCCCTTTTGTCTCCAGTAGAGCAGGAGCGAGTCATATCGAAAAAAAATCTTTCAAGCCTCTGTTATTTTTATATTTTGTTCACCAGATCCCCATGCTTTCCGAATGCTCTGCCCGGAATCTAAGGCCACTAACCAGCTCAGCAAAGCGGGTGAAAAGAACACCAATTGCCGAGAACGAGAATAGTAAAGTGTCGAGCCGGGGAGAGTGAAGTCACTTCTTTTCTGTAAAATTGGACAAATACAAAACGTCTACTGCGCAACGAAACTGAAATTACTTATTGTTGTTGTTCCTCTCTCTTTCTCTTTTTTATTTCTGTTTTATCTCTCTCTCTCTCTCTCTCTCTCTTTTCTGCCTTTGCCCCCAATCTTTATTCCGCATCAAGATTTTTTTTCTTCCCTCATACCTCTCTCTCTCACTCTCTCACTCTTTCTTTTTTTCTTATTTGGACAATTTAGTTTGTAGATCAGACACATACAATGTCCCTCTCAATTAGTGACTAAGTTGAAACAGTGTAGTAGTTTTATTTGTCTTATTTCCTATTTGACCGCTGATTACTGTGAATTTATATTCTATTCTTCTGATTGTTGTAGAAACTTTTCTTAGTGTTATGATAATAATTTGACTTTTACTACTGCCAAGAACATTCATTATCATTGTTCCTATAAATGTTATCATCAATATTATTGTCTTTGTTGTTTTCATCATTATTGTTGTTATCATTATTATTATCGTTATAATTAATCATCAGCATTATCATTGTTATCATTATCCACTTTTCCCATTATAAAATTCATTATTATTATCATATCATTATCACCATCACTATCGCCTTCATGAAAATTCATCATCATCATCCTTATTGTCGTCATCATTATCAATATCACTGTTCTTGTCAATATTATAATCATTACTATACTTTTAGTGATTAGTAATGATAAAAAGGGTATTGATAACAATGATAATGATAGTAATAAAATAATGATAATAATGAACATAATGATGATAATGATAACATTATCATCATCATCTTGATTATTATTGTTATCATTGCTAATAACAGCATTAAAATAATACTGATAATAATCATATCGGTAATTACATTAATGACAATAATGATAATGATAATGATACCAATAAACCGAAATTATCCACATCCCTTGTTGCGTTTGCCTTTCTCGTTGGATATAAGATTGGCGAGTGATTGCGAGGATCTGATTGGCTAGATGCTAAGTGGCGAGGAGGAGGAGGAGGAGGAGGGGAAAATTTTGCCTGACCTTAAGCCGGTGACTATGCTGCTTCAGCTATTGTTGTTAGCTTTGTGTTCATTAGGGATATTGACGTGAATATGATTGTCAAATAGGAATATAGATATGATTATAAATAGAAACATCGATTAACCATCATTATCGCCATTGCCAACAACATTATGAATAGTTTACACGTTATGTTTGTTGTACACATCCTCATCAATGTTATCATGTTCTTCATAATTTGTTTTCGGATTTCCAACCCCATATTTGTATCTCCGCATCAAACTGTAATGTGCAAATATCCAGCTGACAAACATATCGAATGACGCCCAAAAGTGCGCAACTGTTTCAACATTTAACGGATGGATCCGTTTCCACAGAGCAAAATACACTCCTCTTTTTCACTCACGCACTACATTCATATGGATATATACGTTTACACACACACACACACACACATGTGTGTTTACAAAAAATGTATGTACATGTGTGTATGTGTGTATATATATATATATATATATATATATAAGCTCCTTCCACCTGCTGCTGAGCTGTTTCCTCCCAGTGGCGGTTGGGATCGAGTTGCTCTTGCTTGTTCTTCTTTTGTTTCTTTTTGGAGCTTCGTTTAGGGGATACCTGTGTAGAAGCTTCATGCCTGGTCTTATTCTGCATACCTGTTTTCGGTCTGACGGAGAGAGAGTTCGCGGATGACTCATGCTTCGGGGAGGTGGGTATGTCTCCTGTAGGGGCGGGGGTCTGCTGGCTGGGAGCGTCGATGGTGGGGCGCGTAGATGGCTCAGCAGAGTTGGGGGCCGGCGAGTCAGCAAGGGCACGAGGCGGCTGGCTGACCGTAGGCAGGGGGAGGGAGGATAACGGGAGGGGAGGTCCAGGCAGGGAGAGAGAGGAGGGTATCGGGTGGGAAGGATTGCTGGTCGTGGGTATCGGGGTGGAGGTAGGGGGAGGAGATGCAAACGGAAACGTTTCGTATGCATTCTGCCCATGGGTGGGAGATGGGGGGTTGGGGGAGGTCGGATCTTGACATATTGCACCTTGCCCTATGATTTTATTTAAAGCCGCCTGCTGTTCAGAAAACATTCCGATCAGCAGGTCGATCTTGTTTTCCATCAGATTTTGGTCTGTGTAAGAGGGCCCACTGTAGGTCTGTGTTCCCTGGTCTGTACACTTTTGGAAGAATTTTACAAAAGTTGTTGAGATACCTGGTTTCTTTGGTGGCGACCAGTCTGTTGGGGGGGGGGGGGGTGTCCGTCGTTGTTGTTACGAACACAATGTTTGGATTTTCAACACATTGATCAAGCATAGTATGCACGATAATGTTTGTCATCCGTTTAGTGTCCCGTGTCGTATTTCTAGGTTTTCTAGAGTCTGATAGGTTGATGGCAATGTCATGGGCCTCTTCGATTTCAGACGGTCTGTAGTATTTTCTGATTTGATCACTGAGGACAGACCTTGGCCACGGCCCTTTTGTTGCAATGAAGCCCAGAATTGTGTTAAGCACTATTGTAACACTGCCGCATTGATATATTGATTTCCTGTTTTCTGTATGGTTGTTTGCACTGTTGTCATTGCTGGTGATGCTGCTGAAAAAATACCCCTTACCCTGGGCCTGGGGGTAGCCTTGACCCTGACTGCCATGGGGGTGCCCAATCTCGTGGGCGGGGGGGGGGGGGCAGCTCTGACCCACGCTGCCAGGGGGCTGAGGTCCCGGTACCCTGGGATGGGGGCACATTACCCTGGGCCAGGGGTTCCCTTTCACCCTGGGGAAGAGGGCTCGGGCTAGCTGCCCGAGGAAGCACCAGGGAAGCCCCCA
>BOPN01005845.1:67500-75000 GCA_017312705.2 Penaeus japonicus | reverse complement strand
TGGACTATCATGACGACCTCGATAAACCCCTCCTTTGCCCTACTACCCAGGTCCCGCTTCACAAGTCGTTGCCGGCGCCGACGAGAAGGCCCTCCGGCGCCCCGACGACCCCCGAGAGCCTCAGACCCGAAGCCCAGCGCCCCACAACCTCAGCAGCAGCAGCGCCAACCACACAGGCCTTGGACGTGCGGCTGCCCACCTCCCTGCGGCCGCTTCATTATCTGGTCAAACTTCAGCCCTTCATCAACGGTAACTTCAGCATCCTCGGTTACATGGAGTTGGAATTGGAAGTTTTGGAACCAACGTCCAACATCACGCTTCACATCGCTGACATCATCACTCATAATGACACTGTAACTGTAAGTCTGTTTCACGTTTTTCTTCTTCAGAGAAATGACCAATGATGGAGTAAAACTCAAGCAAAGAAGTCAAAGAAATTCGGACCTGTAAGGATGCGCCCATAAACACATTTAATATATTTGATTAAAAACAAAAACACTCAATCCCGTTCCAGGTAGCGGCCTCTGGAGACCAGGTGGGTCCAAGTATAAGGATAAAGATGCACCAGTACGACCACGACCGCCAGTTCTACATCGCCCACCTGGGGCAGCAGCTGGAGAAGGGCAAGAAGTACGTGCTTTCCATGGAGTTCCTCGGGTACCTCAACGACCAGCTGCGCGGGTTTTACAGGTCCACCTACAAGGACGAAGACGGAAGCGACAAGTGAGTTACGCGGCCTGAACTCGAGCACTTGTGAATTTCTTTAGAATCGATTTCTTATCTCCCAGGCAAGGGGATGACTTGTACAGCGTGTTCCTTACTCCTTCCACGTCTTCAACTCGACAGAATGTTGGCCGTGACCCAGTTCCAAGCCACGGACGCCCGCCGCGCCTTCCCTTGCTTCGACGAGCCGGAGATGAAGGCGACGTTCGAGGTCTTCCTGGCCAGGGAGGAAAACATGTCCTCGATCTCGAATATGCCGATCAAGGAGACTCTCCCAGTGTAAGTAATCTGTGAAGATGGACGATCTATCTTTAGATGAATATTTGCGGGCCTGTAGATTGTAACGAGTATATATATATATATTTTTTATCCTCAGTGAAAATCAGGAGGGATGGGTTTGGGACCATTACGACAGAAGTGTCCCGATGTCCACTTATCTGGTCGCTTTCGTGGTATCAGACTTTGCCAACTTGAAATCTCGAGCCAATGAAAACACCTTCTTCCGAGGTAAGTTTCGAGAGGAAATTGAACACTTCTCAAGATTATTGATTAGCACAGTGGACACACGGACACACACACACATACACACACACACATAATATAAAATATATGAGTACATGTTAATCCACACAAAATATTTTTCTGTACTTCCATTCTCAAGAGTGTTCATAAGTAACCGAAAGTATCAAAAACATGTTAAATATATCAAATCATATTAGTATTTAAATCATATTATATACCTAATCCTATTAGTATTTAAAGCCCGTTATGAATTTAATCTTCAAAGTATCTCTATCCCGACCCTCGTCTCCCCGCAGTCTGGGCAAGGGAATCGGCGATCCAGCAGGCGGAGTACGCCGGCCAAGTGGGTCCTCTGATCCTGAACCACTTCGAGAAGTACTTCAGCGTGCCCTACCCGCTGCCCAAGCAGGACATGATCGCCATCCCGGACTTCTCTGCCGGGGCGATGGAAAACTGGGGGCTCATTACGTACAGGTTGGAATAGTGCGGTCCACTGCATTGCGCTGAGTTTGCTAATGAGCGTTATTTCGAGTAAATTTAATTCTGTCGCGACCGGAACATTTGTCATTGCCATTTTACGGATAAAAGTAAAATGATTTTCGATGGTGTAGCTTTAAAACTGTTTACAAAGCGCGATTGAAACAAATATACGAAATAGGGATAGAAAGAAGGGGAGAGATACCGCACAGGATTATCAATATTCGAAGTACAGATGAATCAAAAAGACAACAGAACTATTGTGATTAACACAACATTTATTTCACTTTACTGAACTCAACAGAGAAACAGCGATGCTCTACGACCCGGTGGTGTCAGCGGCTTCCAACAAACAGTACGTGGTGGCCGTTGTGGCTCACGAGTTGGCTCATCAGTGGTTTGGCAACATCGTCACTCCGAGCTGGTGGACCGATCTCTGGCTCAACGAGGGATTTGCTTCTTATGTCGAGTACATTGGCATCAACCACGTAAGTGTATTTGTATTCACAACTAGAACGTGTATTTATTGTTTGGCATTACATGATGAGAGTTGTGTTGATAATGATACTCTTGGAGGATATTATTTCTTATCGTGTGAAGATGATTTTCTTATCCGTCAGATATCATCCCATATATCATAGGAAACTATACCATACAGTTACATAATTAACAAAATGCAACCTCCTCTCTCCAGGTTGAGCCCAAGTGGCAGGTGATGGAGCAGTTCGTGTTGCGTGAAGTGCAGGAAGTCTTCGGGCTGGACTGCCTCGAGTCTTCGCACCCGATTAGCATCCCTGTTGGACATCCGGACGAAATCGGGCAGATATTTGATAGGATTTCTTATGGCAAAGGTGAGCTGTTTTTTTTTTTAGGATGTTCATGTTTTGCAAATCTGTAATATGCGGTGCTGTAAATTGTTGTGTATTCGTATAACTCCAAAGATAACACAAGAGAATGCACATATAATCTAGTAAGGATTTCACTTGTTAGTCTTGTACAGTGATAAAGAGAAGAGATCGGAAAGACCTTTTCTTCTTCTGATTGCAGGTGCATCTATAATTCGCATGATGAACCACTTCCTCACCGAGGTCACCTTCAGAAGAGGCCTAAGCAACTACCTCGACGCTTTGTGAGTATTTCTTTAATAGGGAAGCGACAGCTTGATCTAAAATGCAGGAAAAAACAACACCTATTTCGAAAGCAGATTTTAGTGTTATTCACACGTGCGCTTATTCCATGTAGCAAATATAGTACCGCGGAACAGGACGACTTGTGGGAATATCTGACCGTTGTGGCGCACCAGGACGGGACGCTGCCCCCAGACCTGACCGTGAAAATGATCATGGACACCTGGACGCTGCAGATGGGATACCCGGTCATCAAGGTGGCAAGGAACCCCGACGGCACCTCCGCAGTCATATCGCAGGTGAGGCGATAATCCTTGCTCTGTCTTACGTTCTTAGAATAAGCCTTGAAGATTCTGTTCTGTGTGAATTTAATTTATATATACTGTGCAACTTTTATTTCAGGAACGTTTTCTCTTGGTGAGGAGTGAAAACTCCACCGACACCCATGACTACAAGTGGTGGGTTCCCCTGACGTACACGACCGAGGGCGAGGCCGACTTCAACCAGACTCAGGCCATGGTGTGGATGAAGGACTCGGAGGAGCAGATCACCCTCCCGTCCCTCCCCCCGAAGGACCAGTGGGTCATCTTCAACCTGCAGGAGACGGGCTACTACAGAGTCAACTACGACGACCACAACTGGAACCTGCTCATCCGGCAGCTGAGAAACGACCACGAGGTCATCAGCACCATCAACAGAGCACAGATTATTGATGACGCCATGAATCTCGCTAAAGCCGGTAAGGTGCAGATTATCATAACTGATATCATTCTCACTGGATATGATATTTTACAGTGTATGTGACTTTCCCTTTATACGGAAATTCCGTTGCATGCATACCACTAACAACAGTGTGCAAAATACGATTTTACTCATCACATATTTATAGTTTTTATTTATGTAATTACATGTTAATACGCAATCGTTTTCCTCCATTTTTTATTCTGACGTTATGTATAATACATAACTTGTACAAAGACACACATATGCGTATATAGATAAATTTATATATTTATATGTATGCATACATCAATCTAAATTTCAGGTCAAATCACGTACGAGACCGCTCTAAGCGTCTATACTTACCTGGCAAAGGAGACCGAGTATGTGCCTCTGGCTGCTGCCATCAACAACTTGGGCTACCTCAGGAGCATGTTTGTGCGAGCGGGTGGCTACGGCTCGCTCAGGGTAAGTCAACGGCAGGACTACTTAGATACATATGCTGTATGTGACACAGTGCTGTGAGTGCAATAATTAAATATATATGCAAATGATAAAAAGTTAGAGGTCGCTAAGCCATTTACTCCACGTCTTACTCAAAATCGTTTAAGGAGAATGTCTCAAAACTGATGAATAATTAATAACAGAAAAAACTCTCCCTATAGAACTATCCCACGGGAACAAGGATGAATGGCTGAAATATGGAAGGTATAAAAAGCCCCACCTTCACTTCTGTTTCCTCAGAGCTACCTGCTGGACATCTTGGTGCCGCTGTACGAGTCCGTGGGCTTCGAGGACAGTCCCGACGACCCTCTGCTCGACCAGTACAAGCGGACGAAGGCCCTGTCGTGGGCGTGTCTCTTGGGCCACCAGCACTGCCTCGACAGCGCCTCCGCTCTCTATCGAACCTGGATGGCCAATCCGAAGAACGACAGGTAGGGGGGGGGGGGGCTTTGGGCAATTGCTGCTCAGCAAATGCATGGGAAGCAGGACACTGCGGAATAGGTCAAAGGACGGAGAAAATGAGCCTAGCGTAGAGTTTTTTTTGTCTGTGGATGATATCCAAGAGGATTTCGAAACTATTGTGATTTTTCACTACTTCCATTGTGGATTTTTCTATCATATTTTACCATAGTCACAAACACGCACGCAGAAACGCACACGCACAGACGCAGATACAGACACATACACATGCACATAAACATGCACATACACATACACATACACAGGCATATACACATACATATTCCCATGCACATGCACATGCACATACACGTATACATATACATATAAATATGTATATACATATACATATACTGTACATACATGTACATACATATACACCCAAAAACTTCCGACTGCAAATAAACACCTCATAGGCCGTTATTGCAAGTATGGGCAGGTGAGGGCGAGGATGGGTTCATTTAACTGGAAATCTTAATCAATGTGTTAGAAAAAGAATTAAAAAATATATATCCAGCAAATCTCATAGCATACAGTATTGCTATTCAATATATATATATATATATATATATATATATATATATATATATACACATTATTTGTATATATATATATTTGTATGTAAACGTATTATTTGATTTGATTTGAAAAAAAGTGAACAGAACAGTGTGTAAGTCATGCAAAAGTCTAGGTAAAGATGCGTAAACCTGCAGCCAAACTGGCCGAGATTCCATTGATGTAAAAGAGCCGTCAGTCAAACATTCATCACACATTCCTTAGGGGCAGCACGGTATGTGTACGCATGTGTAGGAATATGTAGTTACATACCCATACCTACACTCGCGATATATCAATGCATCTATGACAAACTGATTCTGAATTTCAGCATTATTTCGCCCAACCTCAAGTCGACGGTTTACTGCCGCGCCATCGCCGAGGGCGGGGAAGCCGAGTGGGACTTCGCTTGGCATAAATATCTCAAGTCTAACGTAGGAGCCGAAAAGTCGAGGCTCCTTTCTGCTCTGGGATGCACCAATGAAATATGGATCTTGTCCAGGTAAGAGTAATGTGTTTTTTTCTCTCTCTCTTTCACTGACGGCTGTACACTAAGATTAACTCAAGTTTACGAGACGTGTGTTAAGGATTTTATCTTTGTCATGCCGTATTTTTTTTTTTATCTTTTTATCTATCTATCTATCATTATAATTATCATCATAATCATCATCATCATCATCATTATTATTATTATTATTATTATTATTATTAGTAGTAGTAGTAGTATTACTATTAGTATTACTAATATTATTATCATTGTTATGATTATTATTGTTATTATGATTATTACTAATATTATGATTATTATTTTTTTTTTCTTTTTAGGAGGGAGGAGGGTCCTGATATATATATATATATATATATATATATATATATATATATATATATATTCTTTCTGTTGCAGAAGTTTTTCTTTACACCTATTACGCTGAATTAAATAAAATCTTAATGTCCTTCCTTCCGAATATAATTATCAGTAAAAATCATTAAAGGGAAGGTAAACAAAATAACACTCAACTATTTCCAGAACTGAACACGTAATCTCACAATGCGGGAATTCCTTTTCTTCTCTCTTATTTCAATCATACAGCTGAAAGATAAAGTACAATCCCAGATGATAATAATATAAAATAACAATAAAAATTAATAATAAAAAGAAAAATGATGACCTCTGATTACTCTGTATGCAAATTCATCCGTTCCTAACCACAGGTACCTCGAGATGGCCTTTACCTCCGACTCGGGCATCAGGAAGCAGGACGCCTACCGTGTCTTCGGCGCCGTGGCCAAGAACGTGGTGGGTCGCCCTCTCGCCTGGAACTATCTTCAGAATGAATGGGACAAAATATATGAATTGTATGTATTGTTGCCATTATTTTCTGCAGTTAAAGGCCTTTTATAAAAAGTAATGTGTTGAAGGATAACTGATGATTCATTCGTATTATCCATATATATATTTTTTTCATTTTGCTTGTTTGATAAATATAAATGTACTGTAGGCACACTATGCACTTTCTGTAATCAACCATAAGTATACAGATGCTTCAAGTTTAATAGACGTGGCAGTTTAAAAGCACTTTGGAAGCTGTTCACTAATGTAATCACACATAGGATTGAATTAATGTGAATATCCTATTTATCCAAGAATAGGCTATATATTTAGAAATATAATATGATGCGTTTATGCTCATAGGAATAGACTACATGTTCAGAAATACAGTCTCGCTTGTTGCATTTCTGTAAAGGAGAACATGATACAACGTGTAAATATACCTTGTGTCTCCAGCTATGGCAAGGCGAAACCCCACTTCATTAAGTATGCGACCGGCGGCTTCAACACGGAGCAGCACCTGAAGGAGGTGATAATTACTTTCTCTTTTTAGTTGTGTGTAAAAAGGGTTAATTTCCATACATGATTGCATGCGCATATTTCAGGACTCGTTCTGTCTTCTCCCTTACACCTTAGAGGTTGTTGCACCATTTTACAGTATTTTGCCGTTTTGACATGATTGGTATTATCACTGAATATGTGCAAAATTTTTGGCTTATTAATGGTGGTAATTCGAATATTGCACTTCTGTCTTTCATGTATTATGAAAACATAATATGTTGTTTCATGTGTATGTCATTCGTATTTTTGTCATCAAATATCATATAATAATGTGATATAAACTATACAGATGCTGATATCTATGATATAGAAACAAAAGGTTCATTGTAAAAAAAACATCACTATAATCTAACATTCGTTTAACATATTTTGAGGACGAATTCACATTCTACTGAAATATTTGATCACACTATTAATCACAATAGCAAGTGAGGACATAAACTGCAAAGGTCACAGGGAACGAGAGCAGGTGGTGTGAAGGCCGTTTTCCCTCCGCAGGTGGAGCACTTCCGCAAAGAACAC
>BOPN01005845.1:57500-62500 GCA_017312705.2 Penaeus japonicus | reverse complement strand
TATAATCTAAATAATCATACAATATTTTCTTGTAAGCTCTCCACTCTGTGTTTATTTCCCCCTTTTGTTCAGGCTTGGAATCTCATTTTGAAAATCGGAGATTTGACTACTTCGTTCCCTTAAACTAGGTTTGCTATATTTTAGAAATCAAACTAATAAAAGTGAAAGAAGAAAAAGTCTCGAGGTATATTTCAAATAAGCTGAAGAACCAATGCATTAGAATTTGCAAGTCGTCAGTAAAGAAGTATTAAGATATACAGACATTAATAAAGATAACTTTTTCTAACTTATCTTTTAAGTTTATTATTATATCATTTTATATCATTCAAGTTACTGAATTAACTAATAAGTTTTCTTTTATATTTCTCTCCACATTTATTTCTCTTCCGTGTTTTTTACGATATTATGCTTGCAAAACAGAATTTACCTTTTGGTAATCTTTGATTTTACTTGCGGATCTGCAGATTCACATCCAAATATTATTTTTTTCCCTGGAATCGTAATTGATTATAAATGAAATGAATAAGAGTGAAGAAGTAATAAGACTCGATGAAAGTTTCTTTCTTTCTTTCTCTCAATCTCTCTCTCTCCCATTCTCTTTCATCTTATATCTCCTTTTCTGTTTCATTCTCTTATTCTCTTTCTCTGTTTCATCCTCTCTCTCATTCTCCTTCTTTCACCTTCTCTCTCTCTTCTCCCTTTCTCTTATACTCTTTCATTCTTGCTCTCTATCTCTTTCCTTTGAACTAACAACAGATTTATGTAAAGAGTGAAAAGGTGTTTTGTTTATATTCCTTTCTTCTCTTCACCTCCTCTTCCTTGTTCTATTTATGCAAATATAGAATAACATGTATTAAGGTATTATCAATCCATAGTAATTTTAACACACACACACACATATATGAATGTATATATATATATATATATATATATATATATATATATATATATATATATATATATATATATATATATATATCTTTGTAGTTATTGGTAACGTTTATTTGCCTATCTGGAGATCCTACAGGTTGCATAGTAACAGTCCAGGAGATCTGCAGAGAATTTTTTTTTTTAAACTAATTTACTGCTTCCAAATATAATAACTGAAAGTGATATAGTGAAAATAGTCCCGATGAATACTCAAAACCTGAATGATAAAGTTCAAGGTATCTTATTATTATGAATATAAATGATTGCAAAGCTTTTCTTCACTGTTGAATTCTCTTTCTCTTCTCCAAGTTAATAATCAGTAAACGACGAACAGAGAGACACGAGGTGGCGCAAAATGCAGTTGCATGTTGATGGTTATAATAGCTATAAATAACTACTTTATTCACGATCCAAAATAATGAATAAGAGTTTGCAAGTCGTCAGTAAAGAAGTATTAACAAAATTAAGAGAATGATTGGTATCTAAAGAAACTTTTCAATAACGGAATTTTGAGTATTTATTTTAATGACTGGATTTTATGTTTATATTTATGTCTTCCGTGTTGTTCACAATAACATGTATTATGGTAATCTTTGATTTTACTTACAGAACTGCAGATTCTTACCCAAGTACTTTTTTATTTTTTGAACTGGAATTGTAATAGGCAACATTACTGTGCTGAATTCAGAAATCAATTAAATAAGAGTGAAAAAGTAAGAAGGCTCCAGGAAATTTTCAAACAATCTGAGGAACTTTTGATTTTTCTTTTTTTTAAGTCTCTGGTATAAACTAATGGTAAATCACAGCAAAACAACCACCCAATCGGACCGAACCAGAACCTCATACAGATTTGAACCAATTTATAATCCAGAGGCCTGTGCTGCCTTCCCTGCGTGACTGCCGACCGGACTGACCTATGACCTCGAGTGGGGGACGTTATCTCCGAAGAGAACGCTCGTGAACCGCCAAACACGAGCAAGTGCCGAGGACACCTGTTAACTTTTCCCGAGGAAACATTTCAATCTGGTCTCGAACCCGGGAACCTCCGACGCTGGAACCAACCTGAAAATACGAGTTAGATGCCTTACCGACTGTACCACCGAGATCTTAAATAATTGTCGAAGATTGGTCATTATATACCTTAAACTCTTTTATCATGTATATTTTTTCAGCTTTACCTTTCCTTTTAATTTGATTATCATTCTTAGTTAACAGGTTCATCTTTATGTTAATAAATCCTTTTGCAATTTTTCATTCGTCCGACTTCGCAGAGCGTCGGTTTTCAGAATCAAAACAATGCATTAGGTTATCCAGAATATGTTCGCGTTTCTTCGTTCCCTTAAACTAGGTTTGCTGTATTTTAGAAATCAAATTAATAAAGGTGAAAGAAGAAAAAGTCTCGAGGTATATTTCAAGTAAACTGAAGAACCAATGCATAAGAATTTGCAAGTCGTCAGTAAAGAAGTATTAAGATATACAGACATTAATAAAGAACTTTTTCTAATTTATCTTTTAACAGTTTATTATTATATAATTTTATATCATTCAAGTTACTGAATTAACTAATAAGTTTTCTTTTATATTTCTCTCCACATTTATTTCTCTTCCGTGTTTTTTTTACGATATTATGCTTGCAAAACAGAATTTATCTTTTGGTAATCTTTGATTTTACTTGCGGATCTGCAGATTCACATCCAAATATTTTTTATCTTTTCTTTTTTTCCTGGAATCGTAATTGGTTATAAATGAAATGAATAAGAGTGAAGAAGTAATAAGACTCGATGAAAGTTTCTTTCTTTCTTTTCCTCAATCTCTCCCTCTCCCATTCTCTTCCATCTTATATCTCTTTTTCCGTTTCATTCTCTCTCATTCTCTTTCTCTCTTTCATCCTCTCTCTCTCATTTTCCTTCTTTCACCTTCTCTCTCTCTTCTCCCTTTCTCTTATACTCTTTCATTCTTTCTCTCTATCTGTTTCCCTTGAGCTAACAACAGATTTGTGTAAAGAGTGAAAAGGTGTTTTGTTTATATTCCTTTCTTCTCTTCTCCTCCTCTTCCTTGTTCTATTTATGCAAATATAGAATAACATGTATCAAGATATTACACACACACACACACACACACACACACACACACACACCCGCGCGCGCGCACACACACACACACACACACACACACACACACACACACACACACACACACACACACACACACACACACACACACACACACACACACACACACACACACACACACACACACACACACACACACACACACACACACACACACACACACACACAACACACACACACACACACTCACACACACACACACATATATATATATATATATATATATATATATATATATATATATATATATATATATATATATATATATATATATATATATATATATCTTTGTAGTTATTGGTAACGTTTATTTGCCTATCTGGAGATCCTACAGGTTGCATAGTAACAGTCCAGGAGATCTGCAGAGAATTTTTTTTTTTAAACTAATTTACTGCTTCCAAATATAATAACTGAAAGTGATATAGTGAAAATAGTCCCGATGAATACTCAAAACCTGAATGTTCAAGGTATCTTATTATTATGAATATAAATGATTGCAAAGCTTTTCTTCACTGTTGAATTTTCTTCTTCTCCAAGTTAATAATCAGTAAACGACGAACAGAGAGACACGAGGTGGCGCAAAATGCAGTTGCATGTTGATGGTTATAATAGCTATAAATAACTACTTTATTCACGATCCAAAATAATGAATAAGAGTTTGCAAGTCGTCAGTAAAGAAGTATTAACAAAATTAAGAGAATGATTGGTATCTAAAGAAACTTTTCAATAACGGAATTTTGAGTATTTATTTTAATGACTGGATTTTATGTTTATATTTATGTCTTCCGTGTTGTTCACAATAACATGTATTATGGTAATCTTTGATTTTACTTACAGAACTGCAGATTCTTACCCAAGTACTTTTTTATTTTTTGAACTGGAATTGTAATAGGCAACATTACTGTGCTGAATTCAGAAATCAATTAAATAAGAGTGAAAAAGTAAGAAGGCTCCAGGAAATTTTCAAACAATCTGAGGAACTTTTGATTTTTCTTTTTTTAAAGTCTCTGGTATAAAACTACGGTAAATCACAGCAAAACAACCACCCAATCGGACCGAACCAGAACCTCATACAGATTTGAACCAATTTATAATCCAGAGGCCTGTGCTGCCTTCCCTGCGTGACTGCCGACCGGACTGACCTATGACCTCGAGTGGGGGACGTTATCTCCGAAGAGAACGCTCGTGAACCGCCAAATGTCGAGCAAGTGCCGAGGACACCTGTTAACTTTTCCCGAGGAAACATTTCAATCTGGTCTCGAACCCGGGAACCTCCGACGCTGGAACCAACCTGAAAATACGAGTTAGATGCCTTACCGACTGTACCACCGAGATCTTAAATAATAGTCGAAGATTGGTCATTATATACCTTAAACTCTTTTATCATGTATATTTTTTCAGCTTTACCTTTCCTTTTAATTTGATTATCATTCTTAGTTAACAGGTTCATCTTTATGTTAATAAATCCTTTGCAATTCTTCATCCGTCCGACTTCGCAGAGCGTCGGTTTTCAGAATCAAAACAATGCATTAGGTTATCCAGAATATGTTCGCGTTTCTTCGTTCCCTTAAACTAGGTTTGCTGTATTTTAGAAATCAAATTAATAAAGGTGAAAGAAGAAAAAGTCCGAGATATTTCAAGTAAACTGAAGAACCAATGCATAAGAATTTGCAAGTCGTCAGTAAGTATTAAGATATACAGACATTAATAAAGAACTTTTTCTAATTTATCTTTTAACAGTTTATTATTATATAATTTTATATCATTCAAGTTACTGAATTAATCAATAAATTTTCTTTTATATTTCTCTCCACATTTATTTCTTTTCCGTGTTTTTTTACGATATTATGCTTGCAAAACAGAATTTATCTTTTGGTAATCTTTGATTTTACTGGTGATCTGCAGATTCACATCCAATTTTTTTTTTTCTTTTTCTTT
>BOPN01005845.1:47500-50000 GCA_017312705.2 Penaeus japonicus | reverse complement strand
TGTTCAACAGATAATATTATATGTTTGATTACTAACACGGCCAAGTTGTGTGTTTGTGAAGTCGTTTATTGCCTTCGTTTTTACGTGGCTGTATATAGGTACACTTGTGCACATGCAGTCTTGCTATAGACTGTAAATTCACATATCATTTTTAACCCGATTAGTCTCGAGCAAATGGAGACAATAAGGAGAAGCCGAACATAAGACTCCCTGGGTCTCTCAAGCCCCTCCACTACGTCGTCAAACTCCAGCCCTTCGTCAACGGCAACTTCAGCATCTTCGGCCACGTGGAGGTGGAGATGGAGGTCCTGGAGACGACCTCCAACATCACACTCCACATGGCAGACATCATCACTAAGAACGACACTGTCAAGGTACGTAATGGCGGCTATTTTGATATTCCAGGGTTGGATAAACTCACGTACATTCGAAAATGTACAACTGTTGCATCAAAGTGCCTGATATTTTCATCTGATCATTTCCTTTTATATTAGTTTCGGAAAGTTCTTTATTGCTTAGGTGCGCACTTCAGGAGAGGGAACGCTCTTAGGAATCAAGAAGCAGCAGTATGACCCTGAGTGCCAGTTCTACATTGCCCACTTGAAGGAGAAGCTAGAAAAGGGCAAGAGATACGTGCTGACCATGGACTTCCTCGGCCACCTCAACGAACTTCTTCACGGATTTTACAGATCGAACTACAAGGACGTCAACGGAACCACCAAGTGAATATCTCAAGCCTGCCTTTGTCCCTGTCTGTGCACAGAAAACAAAATCTGACAGTGTGTATGATTTCAACGCATATGTTACAGAAGTTGGTTCTGGACAGGATTGTGGCGTTGACGCAGTTCCAGCCAACGGATGCGCGCCGAGCCTTCCCCTGCTTCGACGAGCCCGCCATGAAGGCGACCTTCGAGGTCTACCTGGCGAGGGAGACCCGCATGACGTCACTCTCCAACATGCCCCTCGTCGAGACTCTGCCCGTGTGAGTAACGACGCGTCACTGACAACGTCGTCGAAATTCTTCAAAATGCATTTAATGAACCTTGAGTAGGTTGCCATAAAGTAACAAACGTTTCAACAAAAAACAGCAAAGGTCAGAAGGGCTGGGTGTGGGACCGCTTCGAGAGGAGCGTCCCCATGTCCACCTACATCGTCGCCTTCGCTATCAGGACCACCGCTTATATCAAGTCAACCCAGGGGAGCGGAGTGCAGTTCCGAGGTAATGATACTGCACTGCATGAGAGAAGTGTCTTACTGATATTTTATCTAGGAGTCCTTCGTACATGTTTTGCATGATTTTACCCTCCGACAGTTTGGGCGCGACGGTCGGTCGTAGATCATGCAAAGTACGCAGCCTCAATCGGTCCCAAGATTTTGCATTTCTACGAAAATTATTTCAACCTGACTTTCCCTCTTAAGAAGCAGGATGTGATTGCTGTGCCGGAATTAGTGATCAGGCCCATGGAGAACTGGGGTCTCATCACCTTCAGGTAAAACGCCAGCCAACGTAAACACATTAGCTGCTTAGTCCTGTCTCTCACTCACTCACTCTCTTTGCATGTATATATATATATATATATATATATATATATATATATATATATATATATATATATATATATATATATAAATATATATATATATATATATATCTATATATATATATCTATATATATATCTATATATATATATATATATATATATATATATATATATACACACACATATATATATATATATATATATATATATGTATATATATATATATATATACATATATATATATATATATATATATATGTATATGTATATATATATATATATATATATATATATATATATATATATATATATATATATATATATATATATATATATAGACAGAGAGAGAGAGAGAGAGAGAGAGAGAGAGAAATGTCTGTGTGTATGTATATATCTATATCTTTTTAGGGTATGTTTTTATTCCCCATAATGTTGTATGATGTATAGTGATGTATATATATATATATATATATATATGTATATATATATATATATATATATATATATATATATATATATATATATATATAAAATGTATGTGTATGTGTGTGCGTGCATACAGATAGATGCATACAGATATGTAAATAAGTAAATAGATAAATAAACAAATAAATTTGTATATACATACATACATGCATACATACATATATATATCTATATATATATATATATATATATATATATCACCCATTGGTGGTGAGTCACTTGGACAGTTAGTCTGGGGACGGTTACTATCAACAGTATGTTTTGACATAATCACGGTGCACTTACAAATTACTCATACTTATTTGAGTTTATAGTTTTACAAGCCGAGATAAGATCTTTGACTTGTTCATCTATTGACGTTTATTCTTCGCATGTCTCAAATCCGAACAAAAGCCCTGCTATCCATATTCCCCATCCACACTAACAGGGAGGTCGTGCTTCTGTACAACCCCAACGCTTCTACTCAGTCAGA
>BOPN01005845.1:25000-27500 GCA_017312705.2 Penaeus japonicus | reverse complement strand
ATATTCTTATTCGAAACATGAAAATTTCTAATTCACCTTTGGAAAATATTAAACTCAATCAGTTTTTATTGCATATCTATAATATATATATAGAGCTTACTGCAAATCTATAATGCATTTGACTCTAGTTATTGCACCATCATCATCATCTTTATTATCATCATCATTATTGTTATTATTGGTGTAGATATTTTTATAATTCGCCTTATTATTATCATCATCGATATTCTCATTTCTATTTACAATGTAACTGTTATGATAATTTATTTTCTTTTTTTTTCTTTTCTTCTTCATTACTATTACCCATCATTATCAATATTGTTATTTTATTACCATCATTACAATTACTTTCTATATTTTCATCTTATAGTTACTTTTTTGTCATTACTAACATTACTGCTTTTATGTTCTTGCTGTTATTCTTATTATTATTCTTATCAGCATTATGAACATCATCAATAATAATGCTGCCATCATTATTATCATTATTATCATCATTATCGCTTTCATATATTCTTTGATATGAATATGGGTATAAACCATACACACACACACACACACACACACACACATAAATATGTATATATATATATATATATATATATATGACACATATATATATGTGTGTGTGTGTGTGTACATACATATATATATATATATATATATGTATATATACATACATATATATATATATATATATATATATATATATATATATAAAGTCGTTGGCTTCATCAGCAGCACGACTAAGGTCCTCAATGCATGCAATACGCAGCATTCGATTTTTTCACTTCTGCGAATACAAGGTTGGAAAATTAATATAACGGAACGGTAACGTCTAACACAAGGCTAGTGAGGCCATTCTTAATACATCTAGGGTGCGGAGTATTAGGGCGCAAGCTTCTAGTCAATAAGGACATTAATGTGAATTCAATAAAAGTAGAATACATATATAACGAAACTGCTATTTTCCTTTGATCAGTTAAAATATTTCATTACTTTTATTTAGACACAGTTAGCAGCACTTGGCACGCTATTGTTTAATTGTTAGGTTAGGCTAGGCTATCATTATTTTTTATTATATCCGAGTAAATATTATTATCTATTAATCATAGGCAATTACCTTTCAGCTATGCGTATAGTTATATAGAGAATATTGATATAGCATAGCAGATATACACACATACAAAAAAATTAACTTCGCAAACATTACTTATCAAATACAATATATATATTTAGTTCTATATGCAAGACAGATAGTCTTCAAGTTCTCAAGGTATTCTACGAATTGAGGTCATAATTTTAGCCAAAGAAAAGAGTAAAGCAAAAGCAATGTCGATAATTATAATCAGAAGTCAGATTTTTAACCTATTTTTTATTGCGGGATGTTCCGTTATCTGGAAAAGAGCTTGGAAAGAATAAGAAAAATATGTTCACCGACACAAAACAACGATGTGAAAATCGCGCTATCAGAGAGATAGATAGAACGAGAGGGAGAAAGAGAGAGAGAGAGAGAGAGAGAGAGAGAGAGAGAGAGAGAGAGAGAGAGAGAGAGAGAGAGAGAGAGAGAGAGAGAGAGAGAGAGAGAGATAAAAAGAGGAGAGAAAGAGAGAGAGTGAGAAGAGGAGAGAAAGAGAGAGAGTGAGAAGAGAGAGAGAAGAGAATAGAATGGAATAGAAGAGAAGAGAAGAAAGAGAGAGGAGAGAGAGAAAAGAAAAGAAGAGAAGAGAACAGAGAGAGGAAGAGTGAGAGTGAGAGATAGAATGGGAGAGAAAGAAAGAAAAGGATATATGGGAGGGATGAAAACACCTAATCTCTAAGACGGTGTTACCTGCCGTCCGCTGCTTTTCGTTTTATCAGCTGTTCTCCTCACTGCCTTGATTCTTACCACACATATCCATATACTTAACCATCCACGATTTAATCATGCTCTATTATTTACGATAACATTAACCGCTCCTACAAATATACACAACGAACTGAACATATCCTTTCCTCCTAATCAAAAAGAACAATCGCACAGACACAAAACGAAAACAGAAGAAAAAACACCCAAAATTTCAACCTCCCGGCGAGAGAAAGAAACTTTACTGACTTACTACGGCGCAGCTTTCTTAGGCGGTTCGGCTCCACCTGATGGGCGTTTGGCTCTCGTCTTTCGTAAAGGTAAGGTCTCTGTGAGGTCCCTTTTGGGTGTTGGTGTTTTATAGGGTGTTGGGAGTCTATATTGGACAAGGAGAAGGAATGTGGGATCTTGGATTTAGGTGTGGATTTAGGATATTTTAAAAAAATATCTGTGAGGAAGGTGCCGTGTTTATGAGATGTGTTTTTCAAGGTGATGCTTTTTTTTGTTTTGTGTATTAGAGAACACAGGAAGGGACATGCATGTGATGTAAGATTGATATGTCATGTGAGATACATTTAAATATAGGTACGCCTATGAGTGGATGAGATTTGAAAAGTGTCTACAATTTCATTACTAATTTTAGGTGCATAGTAT
>BOPN01005845.1:0-20000 GCA_017312705.2 Penaeus japonicus | reverse complement strand
CGCATTCGAACACAAATACCAAACCGGCCGCCTTGGACAGGTACCTGGCGTCGACGCAGTTCTCACCCACCGACGCCCGCCGAGCCTTCCCGTGCTTCGACGAGCCCGCCATGAAGGCGACCTTCGAGGTCTACCTGGCGAGGGAGACCCGCATGACGTCACTCTCCAACATGCCCCTCGTCGAGACTCTGCCCGTGTGAGTAAGGAAGTTTAATGTGACCTTTAGAAGTCGGTAGTTTATGGAAGATGTTGTTTATGCTTTTATTGTTTGTTTTTTTCTAATGGACAGCGAAGGTCAGGAGGGCTGGGTGTGGGACCGCTACGAGAAGAGCCTCCCCATGTCCACCTACATCGTCGCCTTCGTCGTGTTCGACTTCGGTCACATTAATTCCTCTCAGGATGGACTGCAGTTCAGAGGTAGGGGTCTTAATTGATCATGTCGAAATGGGAGAGAAGAGGAAGGAAGGACAGAAAGATGAAAATGTATAAATTCATATATTTATATGAATAAATCTATGTAAGACTATATTAACACAGACACACACACAAATACACATATGTGTGTGTGTGTGTGTATGTGTGTGTGTGTGTGTGTGTGTGCGTGTGTGTGTTTATATTTCTATATATACACATTTGTGTGTTTGTGCGCGCCTGTGAATGAATACAGACCAGTAAGCATAAATAAAGATATGAGTGTATCATGTATGACCCTCCCCCTTCGTACCACCTCTCCAGTGTGGGCGCGGAGAAATGCTCTCGGCGACGCGGAATACGCCAGCAGGATCAGTCCCCAGATTCTCCGCTACTTCGAGGGCTTCTTTAACATCTCCTTCCCCCTTCCGAAGCAGGACACCGTGGCTCTGCCGGAACTCCCCTTCGGCGCCATGGAGAACTGGGGCCTCATCATATACAGGTAAGACTTGGCCTCTTAGATTAGAGTCTCTTTCTCGCTAGGATCTACTTATTACGAGAATCCTTATACTTTTTCATTTATATCGCCATGGGAGGACGTGATGGTTAACGAGTGGGGGAAAGTGACATTATCACTGATGCTGATGATATACTAATGTTTACCGTGGCTGGGAGAGAATATTTACTAATTAGAGACCTAGACGAGACCCATGTTTTATCAGTTAATATCAGTGCCGAATTAAAACCACTTGAGGCCCTTAGGCTAAGGATATACAATTTGTGCAATTATACAGTTAATATCATAGTGGCTTGGGCCCTCAGTACCACGGGGCCCCTAAGGGATGGGAACCTCATGGCTCAGCCTAGTTAGTCTGTTGGGTAATCCGCCACTGATCTCGCAGATGGAAAGAGTTCAGCATTGCCAGCATATTTAATCCGTGAAAGATGGTGGTGCAGATTTCCGTGCAGTTCCACCATCCCAGATATAAGAATGTTACTAGTAGAAGGCAGTGCCGATTTCTCGTTTTCCCGTTTTCTTACCTTATGAAAATATAGTGGTTATATCACTTTATACTTCACAAACTGTTGAGGCTGTCCGTAGAAGTGTTCGTATGCCACATTGATCGGCCAAGTTGCATACTTCGAAATTTCCCGTACATTTAACCTAATGACTCTAACCTTTAAACAGAGAATCCCGTTTCCTGTACAACCCCAACGTGACCACCCCGGGCACCAAGGAAGACCTAGGGATCACAGTGGCTCATGAACTGGCTCATCAGTGGTTCGGCAACCTCGTTACGCCTGCCTGGTGGGACGACCTCTGGCTCAAAGAAGGATTTGCCACCTATCTGAGTTACATTGCCTTGGATTATGTGAGTTGCGAGAGAATGCTGGTCGACTATTTTCATCAGGAATGAATTGAATTATCCTTAAGAGAAGTTGTCTTATGAACTGCAGAAGCTGTCTTTTGCATTGTAAATGGTTCACGAGGAAAAAAAAGTCTTACTTATTTTCTATTACACATTAACGTCATGAAAATACCAGATGGTAGTTGAAAATACCAAATGACATGAAATAACACGATATCATTTATTTTTTTTCACGGAAATGCTCTTCAGGTCGAACCCAGCTGGAAAGTGTTGGAAACTGTCGTCTGCAATACGCTTCACCCAGTTCTGGGCTTGGACAGCTTGGATTCAACTCATAAAATCAGCATCCCTGTTGGTCACCCAGATGACATCAACGAAATCTTCGACGCCATCTCATACAGCAAAGGTTTGTTTTTTCATTATGTTGTTGGTTATGATGATCATTACTTTCATGATTATATTTCTGAGATTACATCACTGCATATTAATGTTTCCTTTCTGTAACTACAGGAGCTTCCATCGTCCGGATGATGGCCTACTTCCTCAACAGGGCGACCTTCGTAAAGGGATTGAAAGATTACCTAAATGAACTGTAAATTAATACTATATTTCCATATGTTTTCTTTCTCGGATATATAATCAGTGTAGAATGATAGTGATAAGGGTCTACTTCTTCCTATAAACAAATGAATCTTTTGTCAGGAAGTACAAGAATGCAGTACAAGATGACCTGTGGGAATACTTGACTGTCGCAGCTCACAAGGACGGCACTTTACCCGAAGATTTGAGTGTCAAGATGATAATGGACACCTGGACGCTGCAGAAGGGCTATCCTGTCATCC
This sequence comes from Penaeus japonicus, assembly GCA_017312705.2. NCBI lineage: Eukaryota > Metazoa > Arthropoda > Malacostraca > Decapoda > Penaeidae > Penaeus > Penaeus japonicus. The sequence goes on along the minus strand of BOPN01005845.1, from coordinate 17,377 downwards.
ATGTCACGAGAAGTGCAGATGGCACCTCGGCTACGGTCTCTCAGGTGTGGATGCAAAGCATGTAGTTGGGGATGTATTTTATTGTAGGTAGACAAATTTTTCACTTACTTTAAAATCTATTAATAAAATTTCTTTTCAGGAGCGGTTCCTTTTGGAAAAGAAAGCAGACTCGAACGACACTCACGCGTACCAATGGTGGGTTCCTCTGACTTGGACATATCAAAGTGAGGCCAACTTCAGTCAGACTCAGGCCATGGCGTGGTTGAAGGACTCTGGCCAGAACCTCACCCTCACGTCCTTACCTGCCAAAGACCAGTGGGTCATCTTCAACCTGCAGGAGACGGGCTACTACAGAGTCAACTACGACGACCACAACTGGAACCTGCTCATCCGGCAGCTGAGGGACGACCACAACCTCATCAACGTCGTCAACCGAGGACAAATTATCGACGATGCCATGAATCTAGCTAAAGCTGGTAGAGTGACCAACTATTATGATTGTGATTTTGTTTTCTTAAAACCGGCGGCCACTAGTTCATCTAAAATGCCTTTCTTCATTCCCATCAACTCATCATCAATATTAGACAGTCAAGTTCAAATCGCCCTCCGACAGCACTGCCTTAATAGTCTTATAATTTGCACTCCTTTCTTCGTTGTCTAAATGACATAATTGGATCTCAGAAGCCTGGTCTCACTGCAGGAATGTTACGAAAGAGTTATCATTATAGTAATGCTAAAAAAACGAAAGAATACATATTTCTTTCATCAACTGAATTCTTTTCTTTGTCTAGGAAATAAAAGGTACAGCATTCTATTAACAAAAACGTGCTACACCTACAGACCGCCTGAACTACAAAACTGCAATGAGTTTATATGCATACCTATGGAAGGAAACTGAATACATGCCCTGGTCAGTGGCAGTCAGCAAGTTGCAGTACATAGACAAAATGTTCAAACGTACGGGAGGATATGGTGCCTTCAAGGTAATTTTATTTGTATATAACATGTAGTAATAGTAAGTGCTGAGGCAGTTGGTAGAAATTTTGGATATATTTACTATAAAAAGAGTAACCTAATAATAAATCATTGCAGCGTTATTTCTTGGACTTGATACGACCGCTGTACGAAGCCGTCGGCTTTGAAGATGACATCGCTGACCCTCACTTGGTGCAACTCACGAGAGGAATAGCCGTGAGGTGGGCTTGTAGTATGGGCCATAAGGACTGCCTGGATAAAGCCCTTGATCTCTATCGCCAGTGGATGACGTCCCCTAATAACGGAAGGTAGGTTCAACGAGGAAGTGAAATAGTGAAGTCTCCCCGTCATCGTGGCCGACAGTTTTATAATGTAATTGATTGTTAATCTTAAAATATTGTATTCCAGTATAACTCTATATATACCTTCTTATTCTTAGTATCTCGAGCAGTAAGTTTTGTTTGATGTTAAACCAAGAAAGGAGCATTTAAACTGTTCGACTCACGACGGAAAAACTGCATTCCAGTTTGATTTCGGCAAATCTCAAGAGCACAGTGTTCTGTCACGCCATCGCCGAGGGAGGCGAAGCTGAGTGGAACGCTGCTTGGCGCCAGTACTTGAAGACCGATGTTCAGAGTGAGAAAAATAATCTCCTGTCCACCCTGGCTTGCACAAAGCAGGTCTGGCTCTTGATGAGGTAGGATTTCATACTTTTGCCTTGTTTCTGGGAATGGATGTTGCCAAATTAGATATTATTAAAACAATGTAAAATAGACATTTTCTTTGGACCTTTCAAGTGTTTTTTTTCATATTTAATAGGTTTTCAGGTGAGTCTTCTGCTTATCAGGAAGCAAGTTTGAGGCATATATTTTTGGTCCGGGAGTGACTAAATACACTTTAGGCAATAACTATGTGTATACAAAGTTTTATGTATAGTGCCAGTTGGAAATTAGTGTTTAATTAATCATTGTTATGTAGTATCCGTCTTTGCTCAGATATGAGTGGTTTGTATGAGTATTGCATACATCTGCTTACTTTATATTTTAACAAGACTATGTCATATATATGTTTGTGTATGAGCATTTGTGTTTGTGTTATTATTTTGGTCTTGAAATAATTTATCTGATGTATGTTTGGCTGAATAAGTACCACTCGTAATAGCCTAAATCCGCGAATTTTGATAGGCTTAAAATCCAAACTTTTCGAAATTCAAAAATCCAAATATCCTAATCCCTTAAATACCCTCTAAACAGGTACCTGGCGATGACAATCACTCCAGGCAGCGGCATAAAGCAGCAGGACGTGGGCCTCGTCATAGGGAGCGTCAGCAGAAACGAAGTGGGTCGCCCCTTAGCTTGGGATTTCCTCAAGCTCCACTGGAATAACATCATTACCTAGTAAGTCTTGTGAAACTTGTCAATATGTTGCCGATGACTGAAATGAATGGGAATAGAGATGGCCTTATTTATTGTAGATTAGAATAAATAGCGGAAGTGAATTAAAGAGATAATGATATTGAAATTCTGAATATTACAGGAGGTGGGATGTGTATCTGTGTATATACACTCAGACAATTATATGGAACTAGGATTTTGATTTGATTCTTTGTGCTAGGTCCCACAGTGTGCACTTAGTTATGTGATACAGGATGAGATATTCACACACACACACACACACACACACACACACACACACACACACACACACACACACACACACACACACACACACACACACACACACACACACACTTCCCACACACACACTACACAATATGTTAAGCAAAAAACGTGAACAGCAAATCGAACATTAAAATCCCTCGCTTAAAACGTTGCTTACTTTATTATTTGAATTGCAGCAAAAAGAGCAAGAGAGGCGGGATGTTGAAAGCCGCAACAAACAGCTTTAACACGAAGCAGGACCTTCAAAATGTAAGTACTACTCTGAGGATTGATTATGTGTAAATTTATGTGTTAATATGAATGCATATAAACGTATATAGCACTCCACTCTTGGCTAAGAACTGATCAGCCTCTTTTTATGTGCGTTTGCATTTTTGTTAATATATAGCCGTATGGACGTTTGTGAGGTTTTACTAGTTGTGCTGGCGGTGTAGATATTAACGATTAAAACCACTTAACAGCTTGATAAAACAGCTGTACAGCTTGATATTTGCTTTTAGCCTAATCAGAGCTGCCAGTACTTATGCATTGTATGCTTTTACTTTGAATTATTAATACAAATAGACACTTATTTGTTAGACTGACTATCGAAATTAGCTTTTAATGATTGCAGCTTAACTGGTGGTATAAATTAGAGAAAATTAAAGTGCTGAATGTAGTTGAAATTTCGTTACGATTCTTTAGCCAAAAGAATATACCCAAAGAAAACTACATTGGAAGTATATTCATATATACATTTTTTTTCCAGGTGGAGGCCTTTTTGAACAGCGAAAGCACCGACTTAGACGGAAACCAGCGGACGGCCAAGCAGGTGTTGGAGACAGTTCGAAACAACATTGCGTGGATGGACTCCTACTATGACGTCATAGTTCAGTGGCTGGAAGAGAGCGGTTATTCTTCCAAAATCGAAAGTGTCTGAGTACTGTATCATACGCGATGCAAGACTGTAGTGCAGTAGTGATGTGGCGGTGGGTGTATTTTATTGGACATTACGATGTGTTAGTTTAGTCTTTGATATGTGTAGTATGCTTGTTGTATATCTGATTAATCGGTTCCTAAGCAAAGATGGGAATATATTATTTCATTTTGATCTGTTAGTGTAATTCGTGAAATCAAAGTAGGGAAATATTCGAAGATGTAAAAACATTTCTAAATCTAATTCGAGGCTGGGAATTGGAAAAATATTGCAAAACCTGTCTTGTTTCCTTATTTTTTTGTGTGAATTGGTTCAACATACAAGGAAAAAACAAGGAAAGGAAAAAAAGATAAATTATTCATATTTTTATGTTATATTATCAAATGTTTCGCTTCTTGCATATTGTGAGTAGGAATTTCCTACTCTGTTCTCTTGTTATCCTTCTTTTAAGGCAGTAAACATATCATCTTCCTCTTTTATTTGTTATACTTCCTGTTGGTTTTGGTTTATAGAAAAGAAAATGACGAAAGGAGAAATACGAAGTACGAAGGCAAGAAAGTAAGGTACAGTGATATTAATCACCTGCAGGTGTGAATGATGGGGTTTGAAAACTAGTCTAAGAACAACTTAGAAAAGTTTTTCTTTTACTGTCAATCATTTCATGTTTGTTTGTTTTTTGTGATTTATCAATGGACGTATATATATATATATATATATATATATATATATATATATATATATATATATATGTGTGTGTGTGTGTGTGTGTGTGTGTGTGTGTGTGTGTGTGTGTGTGTATGTATGTATATATATATATATATATATATATATATATATATATATATATATATATGTATATATGTATATATATATATATACACACACACACACACAAATATATATATATATATATATATATATATATATATATATATATATATATATATGTATATATATACATATACACACACACACACACACAAATATATATATATATATATATATATATATATATAAATATATATATATATATATATATATATATATATATATATATATATATATATATATACTATTATACATACATGTTATAACGAGCAGGCTGAGATGCCTGTACCTTTTGTTTATTACACTTCCACGAGACACAGTGATAGTTCATACCGAAAGCAGCAGAACTGAAGCTTCCCTCTATATTTTTTAATGACCTAAAATGAATAAAAAAAAATATGTATAATGCCAATACTAACTGAAGGGATGAACGCATGGCTGCTCTCATGAGGTCCATCCTATTCCCGTGTCCTCTGTTTTAATTCAGATATTACGCAATGATGACACGAGGAAGTGGACAGATGATGCAGAGCCTTATCATCTCCATCACCCACACAGACTGTAGCCCATTTGCTGCTCCGAAACATACCTTGTGTTTTACATGAATGAATTAGCCTTTAGGATGTTAGGAATGGCAGTTATGTGTGTTCTTATTTTATTAAACAATCGAATAACCTTTTGGATTCTGTCTCTTACGAGTTGTATTATATGTCTGCCATTTTTTTTAAAGTACGAACTATGTTGTCTATTTAAGAATACTACGCGAGTACGAGATTGGACGAATTAATCAGCTATGTCTAGACATTAGACATATCAATTTCGTAAATTGTTTATATGTTATCTGGCATACATACTGCCAGCTCTCAGTCTATCCTTCCCTACCCGCAAGATGCCAACTTTCTCAAACCCTTTCTTTACTCTCTAAACGGCAGGCCCAATTTTCATCAGGCAAACCTATGCTAATCCTGGTTCCTCCTGCGATAGTCATTACTTTATTGAAGCGGGTACCACTCTCCCTTTAGGTCAAAAGGAATATCTATTGATTTTGGTCACAGCGAGCACGTCTCTCAGCCCAAGTGACCCAATATCTGGTAGGACATGGGTCAGCAGAGAGGCTTAGGCAATCTCTCCTGCTCATGTCTACGTCCGCTGACAATTAATATCAATATTCTAGAAAAAAAAATAATTGAAGAACTTCGTATAGATGAGAATTAACGAGGCTTATTGTATTATTGTATAATAAATAATGTACATATTATAGAATTTGGGGTTTCTCAAACATTTATTAATAATACAAGATTCAAAAATAACATCGCCATTCGCTTGTCTCCATTCTTTGCATTTCCGTACAAGCAGAAGAGAGTCACCATAATACCTCGTCAAAATTCCAATAAAGAATTTAGGCTTCTCTCTTCGCGCCGGCTATTTCCCGCTCCTTTTCTCCCTTCTACACTTCTTTTATTCTTCTTCGAAAGCTGATGCGAAAATTACAGCGATACATTTCTTATGCTTCGGCGGTTTTTGTACCTCTTATCTTATAATTGTTGCTACGTGTGCTATTTTTTTCTAGAAGATAGAAAATCCGTATCCACATGGTGCCATAATACTATACTACAAACAGACCAAAACTGGGGGTTTACATAAAATACACATTGTTCGAGGTTTGATAATAATTTATTGTTATATGCAGTCATTTCATTAACCGTAAGGATTAGAAACATAATCAATAATTATAATGTCAGTAAAATATTTAATGTTTATTGCCTACACTAATGAATTGAATAGAATGTCTGGAACATGGAAAGAACGTAATCCTCGGTTAACATCAAAGATAAAATTAATTATTTTATAATTACTTTCGCAATTTAGACTTGAAAACAACTTTCATCAGAATCATAATCATCTCCCGTTAACAGTAGATTACATGAGCATGGCTCTTTGTAATCATAAATTTATATATCTAATATGTATTAGATATATACATATATTAGATATATATATCTAATATATGTACACACACACACACACACACACACACACACATATATATATATATATATATATATATTTATATTTATATATATGTATATGTATTTATGTGTATATACATGTATACATATACACACAGAGGCAACCAGATTTGCATAGTAATCGGTGCAGACCAAAGCCCGACGCCCGACGGTGGGTGGGTGGGGGGGATACAATTTGACGAGGATGAAGGTCAAGGAATAACAAAGTTCAAGAGAAGCGACAACCGACGGTGGGTGGGTGGGGGGGAGGGGGCGGAATACAAACTGACAGGCATGAAGGTCACAGAATACCAAAGCCCAAGAGATGCGACGCCCGACGGTGGGGGGAGGGGGGGGGGCAGACATACAAACTGACAGAAACGAAGGTCAAAGAAAAGCAAAGTCCAAGAGAAGCGACGGCCGACGGTGGGTGGGTGGGGGGAAGGGGCGGAATACAAACTGACAGGCACTAAGGTCAAGGAATACCAAAGTCCAAGAGAAGCGACGCCCGACGGTGGGGGGGGGGGGGGCAGACATACAAACTGACAGGCACTAAGGTCAAAGAATAGCAAAGTCCAAGAGGAGCGACGGCCGGCGGTGACGTCACACAACCCTGAGTTTGGAGGAGTAACCGTTCTCCTCCAGCCACTGGACGATGACGTCATAGTTGGCGTCCATCCAGGCCACGTTGTTCTTGATCTTCTCCTCGACCTGCTGGACGCTCCTCCGGTTCCCTTCCAAGGACACCCTCCTCCTCCTCAGGAAGGACCGGACCTGCGCAAAGGAGGTGGAATTCGAGGTTAAACACCAGGAGTTTCATCCTTATGATACAAAATATGTGGTTACAAATGCTGAACTTGGATGGATGACTTAATTGAATGTATTGTATTGTGTGTATATGTACATATATATATATATATATATATATATATATATATATATATATATATATATATATATATATATACACACACACACACACACACACACACACACACACACACACACACACACACACACACACACATATATATATATATATATATATATATATATATAAATACACATACATATATACACATATAAGTGCACACTTGGGCAAATTATCATCTCATTATGTTACATCGTTTAAAATACAAAATAATCAGCCTTACCAGTTCAAGTTCCTGTTTTGTATTAAAGGTTTGTGTTACTCTCTTCAGTACATCACCTCTCCGCCTCTTCTTGCTGGAATCAAATACGAAGATTATTGTATGCACTCGGTATCTTGATCGATATATAGGTATATATTCTTTATTACTGGATTTATTTATGGATTTATACCCATAATTTCAATATATGCATTATTGATTTTATATACATATTATCCTGCCGAAACACTGATCAGTACTTTATTAATACTGCAAGCTTGTGGAAATTGTAACAAGACTTACTATATGTAGATGTCGTTCCAGCGAAGTGTGAGGTAGTCCCATACCAAGGGGCGTCCCACATCATTTGCACTTAGGCTCCTTAATATAATAATGATATCCTGCTGCCTTATGCTATTGCCCGGGTTACTGGCCATCTCCAGGTACCTGATAAAACATGTAGGAATTACGTAAGAACAAACACAGCTCACACACATGGTCTGCTTTCTCTCTCTGTCTATCATCTCTCTATGTGAACCGTACCCAACATTTCTTGACGTCCATCACCTAGACCATGAAACTTAATGAGTCACACACATCATCCTTAGACCACCGTGTGACATGACACTGTCCCGCGACCCACGCACTTCCCGATGGAATATGCCACCAGAGTTAGGCCTAGGTAACCTCCTTCCCATTGAGGTCAGCGGAGCTCAGTTCATATTCAGCAATTCTGGGTTCAGCTAAGGTTCTGGAACTCCCTAGCCCCCGTCCCTCTTCCTGAGCAAGGCATTTATCTTCTGCTGCCTTAATGGGCCCTGAGACTCCTCCCTCCCTCGCCTGTCCTACCTCTTCTAATTCTCACACTCAGATCCGAGGACTTACCTAGAGTCCCCATACTAAGAGCAGCGACTATTAAAGATTACACTATTATTAGCGCTCACTATCAGGCTATTTTTAAAGCTATAGTGTTCATCTTGGTTTCTTTTGAAAGCTAAATTGCATTTTACCTAAGGGCAAGAAAAATTAAGAAATATGATAAGGTGATAAAAGCGGGAGGAAGGAACATAAGTAATCTAGCACTGCAGACCCAGATCGGCCTGCTTCTACACTATTAAGCTACACTATTCATCTTGGTCTGTAAAAAACTAAATTTTGCACTAATGAAAATGCCAAGCAAAAGATGGAAAAAGCTTAGTAATTAATAATAACGATCTAAGTTCACACTACTTTTCGCTTGTCTTCTACTGTAATTCACTATTTATTTTCTCTCAAACATAACATATAAATAGGCGATGAATGAGAAATGGGATGTTTAGAATATATGTTTTCTAGGTTCATCAGTAAAGGCATATAATACGAATTACTAATTAATTTAGTCATAATATTTTCTTTCTGGATTTGCTTGGAATGTGTACTGTGTAACCCCTTCTCTGACATATTACTGCATCTAAACGCACAACAGCACAGTACCGCCTGCACTATTATCCTGTAGCATGAAGTAAGTAAGCAGGGGAACTTAGAGAAGGCAAAACAGGTATGTGTACTTTGTGGGGAAATATTGGTCCAGAGGAGACAAAATGGCGCCCAAGTGACTTCGTTTTCTATGAGGCCGGGAACCCCTATGTCGAAACTCTCAGTCTAGGAACTCTAGACTTACCTAGACAGGATCCAAGCCTCTTTGCTGCAAGCCATGGCGGAGAGGAGGAGAGTTTTCTCACTGGCGACGTTGGTCCTGAGGTACTGGTCCCAAGCGAAGTCCCACTCGGCTTCTCCGCCCTCGGCGATGGCGCGGCAGTACACCGTCGACTTGAGGTTAGGTGAAATAATGCTGGAATTGCGATTTTGATATCTCTTAGATTAAATCATAGAGGTTATAATCACCCTTTGCTAGAATGGATAGGTCTCATTAAGTTTGATAATGATAACTATAATGGTAATAGTATTAGTATTGATAATAACTACAATGATAATAATAAGAACTAAACTCTAACTAGAACAACAGTGTTCCCACTAATGATGATGATAATGACAGTACCAAGAATGATGATACGGAAGTCAATAATGGCAACAACAGCAATAACACTGGCATTTAAAAGGACTAAAAAATATCAACAATGATACAAACAAGACACCACACACTGCACTCCACCTACCTTGTATTGTCCGGCTGTGACATCCACTGCCTGTAGCGAGTGAGCACCTCGTCGAGACAGTCCTTGTGGCCCAGTTTACACGCCCAGTTCACGGCTATCTTCCTCTTCTCTTGCTCTAAGAAGGAGTCCTCGGCTCTGGCATCGAAACCGACAGCCCTGTAGAGCGGCAGCACTAAATCCCGGATATAGCGCTGTAAAAGATTTAGGTAAGTATATGCAAAGTATATTTAAGTATATATATATACGTACATACGTACGCACACACACACACACACACACACACACACACACACACATATATATATATATATATATATATATATATATATATATATATATATATATATATATATATACACACACACACACACACACACACACACACACACACACACACACACACACACACACACATATATATATATATATATATATATATATATATATATATATATATATACATATATATACATTTATATGTATATATTATATATATGTATATATATATTTATATATATACATATATATATACATTTATATATATACATATATATACATATATATACATATATATATATATATATATATATATATATGTATATATGTATATATATGTATATATATATATATATATATATATATATATATATATATACATATATATATATATATATATATATATGTACACACACACACACATATATATATACATATATATATATATATATATATATATATATATATATATATATATATATATATATATATATATATGTATATATGTATGTATATATGTATATATATATATATATATATATATATATATATATATATATATATATATATATATATGTATAGATGTATAGATGTATACATGCATACATACGCCTGTATGCATACTTATGTATATTTTGGTAAGTAGATGACGGAAATCAACATTCTATTTCAAAAGCATCAGACCTATTAAACCACTGTATATAATAAATTCATTGTCCCTTTTCACCTCGGCCTCCGCGTGAGAGAGCAGACCCACCTTCAGCGCGCCGAATCCGCTCCTACGCTTAAACATACTCTCTATGTAATCGAGCTGGTCGACGCCCGTAGACCAGGGCAGATATTCCCCTTCGTTTCGTAGGTATGAAAACACACCGATGGCGACCTTGTAGTTGAGATGACCTGGAAGTTTACCATACACGAATATCTCTCGATCAAAGTTTTTGAGTAAATACCGTGGACCATATCGTAAAACTGCTCTTCATGGTTACTTTTTATCCTCTGTGTATATTTCGAATTATCAATTTATTCATCAAACATGTGTGTTCCTTCACTGTGCGTTACCGTCTTTATGTATGATTTTCTTTATAATATGGACAAGCCAGTGATTCTGATTCCTGGGTATTTATACACACAGACTACTCTACAAGCTTGATTTCGTGAAGTGAGATGTGAAGTGAAGTGAAAAAAATAACAATAATAATACGAAAGAAGCCATACCAGCTCTGGCAAGATTCATGGCATCGTCAATGACCTGTCCTCTGTTGACGGGACATATAACCTCGTGGTTGTCCTTCAGCTGCCGGATGAGCAGGTTCCAGTTGTGGTCGTCGTAGTTGACTCTGTAGTAGCCCGTCTCCTGCAGGTTGAAGATGACCCACTGGTCCTTCGGGGGGAGGGACGAGACGGTGAGGTGGTCCTCGGAGGCCTTCATCCACAGCGCGGCCTGAGTCCGGTTGAAGTCGGCCTCGCTCTGAGATGTGTAGGTGAGAGGAACCCACCACTTGTGATCCGTGGTGTTGGAGGAGTTTGCGCCCCTTTCTAGAAGGAAACGGTCCTGGAAACAAAGGCGGCATATAGACTCGTATGTGGGCTAGCAACGACTAGTTTCCAGAATATAATTGTACTGCTTTCCTTTGGTTCTGTATAAGCTCACCTGGGCCAAAATAGCGGAAGTTCCGTCGACGCTCCGCATGACCTGGATGACGGGGTAGCCCTTCTGAAGCGTCCAGGTGTCCATAATCATCTTGACAGTCACGTCTTGGGGTAGAACGCCGTCCTCATGAGCTGCCACAGTTAGATGTTGCCATAGGTCGTCTTGCACTGCATTTTTATACGTGCTGAGTAGAAATGAAACAAAGGGAAACGATAAATGTAAACATGACTCAGAATTTCATATACATAATATCATGAACATTACGACAAGGGCCGGATGTGTATGCCAAACCCTTTGAGAAATTGTTACATCACGGTTGATTTATAGACATAGTTACAATGCTTTCAGGTAGTTGTTCAATCCCTTCCTAAAGGTTGGCTCAGAGAGGAAGTGGACCATCATCCGGATGATAGACGCTCCTAAGGGCGTTGAAGAAAGAAAATGGCTATGAATAACTACTGGCATGGAAGGAGAGACTCTGAAACAAGAATAACAAAGATATAAAAGAGGAAAATTCTGACCTTTATTGTAGGAAATGGCGTCAAAGACTTCGGAGATTTCGTCGGGGTGATCGACGGGAATGCTGATCCTGTGTGAGGACTTCAGACTGTCCAGACCGAACACTTTGTGGACTGTCTGGACTAGGGTTGTTTCCATGACCTTCCATGCTGGCTCTACCTATTGATAGAGTATGTTTTGGTTTTCCTTTTCTTGCACTTCGTCTCTCTACTGATACATACATGCATATGTCGCACCTTGTTTATTAATTACAAATACTTGTTCCTTTTCTTTTTTTTTATTCGTACCTACTACTCTAAGTACCACAAATTATAAACGTTATGACTCGAGTAACTTACTTGATTGACCCCAAGATAACTTATATAAGTAGCAAATCCCTCGTTGAGCCAGAGGTCGTCCCACCACACGGGCGTGACCAGGTTGCCGAACCACTGGTGAGCCAACTCGTGAGATATCAACTCCGCAACGAATGTCTTGGAGAGCGGCGTTGACACTCGCGGGTTGTGCAGGAGGTACTTCTCTCTGTTCAGAGTGAGAATCTTGCTACTGTAGCTTGACAATGAGTCTCGATAGCATTACGGTTATATGATATCGATAGAGCGATATTTGTTTCTACTGTTAGACCTTGCTAATGCGTCACGGTGCTTGGATTCACAGCAATACCTATCAAAGGGTAATTTAAAGTCAACTTTTAAGAGTGATTCCTAGTCAAATAAAGGCCTCACAAGGTTAATCTTGATGTTTTGTATCTTTATTTGAATGACTCACTTCTCTGTATTACCAATCCTGGCTCCTGATTGGATCTCAGGTATTCAAAACTATTCTAGTGGTCTTAATTAATCCTCTCTGGGTGAATATTTATCATTTCATATCCAAATGGGAATATAACTTTTGCTTATCATTAACCCCATAGAGGAGTATATTACACGTACGCATGGTTTAGTCATACTAATAAGTCATACTAATGATAATCACATTGAATTAAGACACACTAGTAAAGTATATTCAACACAGCGAAACACGCCACCGATATAAGACAAAGCATCTCTGCTAAACTACATTTACCTATACGTAATGAGACCCCAGTTCTCCATGCCTCCGAATGATAACTCCGGAACAGCAATCATGTCGAGTTTCGGGAGAGGGAAAGACAGATTGAAATACTCTTCAAAGAAGCTCAGGATCTTGGGACCCACCTCATTTGCATACTCTGCCTGATCTATGGCCTCTGGTCGCGCCCACACTGCCGGAGAGAAATTTCGAGTCAGAATGTTCAAGGTATTCACTCCTTGTACATGTATTAGGACATGCATCGCTGAGAGGGCAGGACGGCTGTTCAGTGTAGAGAGTAGTTCTTATGATTCTATAATCACTCACTCTCTTTCTCTCTCACTCTTTCTTTCTTTCGCTCTCTCTCTCTCTCTCTCTCTCTCTCTCTCTCTCTCTCTCTCTCTCTCTCTCTCTCTCTCTCTCTCTCTTTTTCTCTCCCTCTCTCTCTCTCTCTCACTCACACACAATTTCTCTCTCTTTCTCACTCCTTCTTTCGCTCTCTCTCTCTCTCTCTCACTTTCACACACAGTGCTGAACAGTGTAAAAGCCCAGTATAGGTTTGCTTAATTTCTCCCTTACCTCGAAGGACCACGTGTTCAATCTCGGTAGAATTAACATGAGCAAAGTCGGACACGACGAAGGCGACGAGGTAGGTGGACATGGGGACGCTCCTCTCATAGCGGTCCCACACCCAGCCCTCCTGACCTTCGCTGTTTGTGTAGAAATCAAATCTTCATAAAAATGCATACAGAGAAAAAATAACACACATCTCGAAGTATAAATTCCACTTCCAACAACTCTTAGAGTAAACTAACGTGCTACTCACACAGGCACTGTCTCGGCGATGGGCATGTTGGAGAGGGTCGTCATCCAGGATTCCCTTGCGAGGTGAATTTCAAAGGTGGCCTTCATTGCAGGCTCGTCGAAGCAAGGGAAGGCTTTGCGGGCATAAGTGGCCTGGAACTGTGTGACAGCCACGTTTCTGGAAAGAGTTTATATAGTGTATGTACAAAAATTATGGCTCAGTGTTGTAATATAGATACGGTTAAAGATAGGCATATGATACTCACCTAATGCTGCCATCAATATCGGTGTAGGACGACCTGTAGAATCCGTGCAGCTCAGCGTTGAGATAACCTATGAACTCCATGGACAGGACATACTTCGTTCCCTTCTGCAGCGGATTCTTCAGGTGGGCAATGTAGAACTGACGGGCGTGATCGTACTCGTGTTTCTTGATCCTCACACCTCGGGTTCTCGCTTGGCCCAGGGGATGCACCTGGAACGGAAGGAATTTCCAGGAACTATTTCAACGTTTGTGAAACAAGGAAATCAGCTTTGATTTCTAAATATCACATTGAAAAGCACTAAATCATCTGTTACCCACCGACGTATTGAAAGTAATGCCTACCTTTATGGTGTCATTTTTTGTGATAATATCGGATATGTGGAGTGTGATGTTGGAGGTCGGCTCCAGGACCTCCATCTCCACCTCCGCGTAGCCTGAGATGCTGAAGTTGCCATTTATGAAAGGTTGAAGTTTGACCAGGTAATGGAGTGGCTTCAGGGATCCAGGCAGACGCACGTCCAACTTCTCAGCTGCTTTTGTTGTGATTATTGATGGTGTCGTTGTGCCCTCGGTCTGTTGCAAATGATCAGATGTGTACTTCATTATGCAGAGCGCAAGCCACTGTAGTATATAAGTGATAAATAAACAACAATCAAATAAATATTCAGTCCACTCAAGTTACATGGAAACATATCCGGTTTACATCTCTATGGCAACGCCGTCATGCGCTCTGTCCATGATAAAAAAGTTAATGACGCCCCCAGTGTGAAAGGGGATTAAATTGAATGAATAGATCTGTATATCACAGGCATTATCTGCCTCAACACTTATTCAAATATAGCAACAACAACAACATTGTCTTTTTGCATTGCCTTCTTGATGTTCTCAGTGCAAATACACTCATGAATGCCCTAGCCAAGGCGACTGGGGTTGTAGTGAGCGACATATTGAGCAGAATAAGAACAGGGCTTGATAAGTTCTCGAATTATTTCAAATTTTCCAAACTTGTCTAGAAACTAAAGCATTATGCATTGGACATTGCTGTGATGTTGAAGTTTACACACTTCAGGGAAACTTTAAACTAGACACAACGATTAACACAGTATTACGTAATGGAAGTGTGTATTTGTATATGAGTCCCCGCTCACTTTGTCATGACATTGCAAATGGTTGAGGATTTATGATGTGAGCATTGATGTGTGTTAAAAAGTGGTAAATCTGAATCCTATTAGGCCGAGTATCATAGACAGTGTGTGTGTGTGTGTGTGTGTGTGTGCGTGTGTGTATGTGTGTGTGTGTGTGTGTGTGTGTGTGTGTGTGTGTGTGTGTGTGTGTGTGTGTGTGTGTGTGTGTGTGTGTGTGTGTGTGTGTGTGTGTAAACGTGTATTTATATGAATATGAATACCCATATATTCGTACACACAGACATGCATAAATATAAACCCATGCACATTTATATATATGTGATTTTGTAGATGTATGAACAATACGATTATAATAAGTCGAGTTTCAAAAGTGCTGAAACTAATATATAAAATCCTATGCTTACTGTTGTTGGCTGCCTCTCAGTGGATACCCAGGGCGGGATGGTGACGTCATCAACATTAGGTATACCCAAGGTCGCGTGACTGAGAGCGAGCAGTGCAACAAGCAACATCATTCCGGCTTGCCTGAGGGCACTTGGTACAAGAGACTTCGATGCAAACACGCTGGCTGTTGCAAGGGGCAACCACGGCGTCGCTCCTGCATTCCTGTGAAGGGGAATGCCGTGGTAGCATCGTCGACAAATGCTGCGTTATTGATGCTTTGGTCACGGGTTCAATTTAGCTGGAGCTATATCACTATCATATTTTGAAATTCATCATTATATAATGTGCATCCACACACACACGCTCGCGCGCGCATCTTCGGGATATGTATATACATACAAATATATATATATATATATATATATATATATATATATATACATATACATACATATATATGTATATGTATATATATACATATATATACATATATATATGTATACATACATATATATATATATATATATATATATACACATACATATATACGCGCACACACACACACACACACACACTCACACACACACACAAACAAGCACACACAAGCACGCACACAAACTACGACAATCACAAAAGCAAAGTCCCCCTCTCGCCCCTGAGTGCAAAAAGGAACCGGCCTGAGTCCTCGCAGCTGTTCCTCCGATTCTTGCGTCTCGGTCCCACCGAAGCCCATGAATACTGAAGCTTCGAAGTTTTGCCTCCGAGGAGTTGAGAGTACAGTAGTCTTACCGAAGTTCTTTGGGCGAAGAATTTGCATATTTCCAATACGCGGGAAAATGCCATTATAAACAGGAGCTCGCCCTTGTCACAAAGTTTAGGGAATTAGGAGACAGTGTGTCCTCTTTTCACCGTCGCCATTCAAGGGAGGGAGATTCCGACGACGCAGTGATATTCAAACGGAATACCTCGTTATACTGCCATATGGGATTGGGTCCTTGGCCGGGGCGATGTTATATTCAAGGGGACCCAGCACCCGGACCTCCGCAAAGGCAAAATAGGACCCACCGCCGTCGCCTTCAAAGGGAACCTAGATGTTATATTCAAGAGGGTCCAGCACCCGGACCTCTACAGGGACAAAATAAGGCCTCGCCACTGTCGCATACCAGAGGACCTGGACACCGCATTGCCATTTTCAAAGGGACTTGGAAGCGGGCCCTAGATCCCTGTGTAAAATGCAAGCATGCAAACGCTCGGGAAAGTATATGGCACTCGAGATTAGGGGGGGAAAGAGGGAGGAGGAATATTTCCAAATAGGGAATATGCCTCTTTCTCATCTCGCTTCCCCTCTACTTTATATCGCTCTCTCATCTTGAATCCCCTCCCTTCCCCTTTCTCTTTCGTTATTCCAAGTACTTTCCATGAGGCAATTTAGCTGTGTTTTAACAGGGAAAGGAATAAACCACAAAGACATATAGGAAGACAGACAAACAAAGAGAGAGAGAGAGAGAGAGAGAGAGAGAGAGAGAGAGAGAGAGAGAGAGAGAGAGAAAGAAAGAGAAAGAGAGAGAGAAAGAGAGAGAGAGA
>BOPN01005844.1:42322-44822 GCA_017312705.2 Penaeus japonicus | reverse complement strand
CTTAATTCACACTAGAAAGATATTTATGCAAAATATACAAATAGACATTTAAATATCAACTACGAATCATTGGTATGAAATTAAAAAAAAAAAGGAAAAAGAAAATCAACACAATTATAAATATTTATGGCCAATATAAAAATAACCATTCCACTACAAACTATAAATCTTTGGTTCAAGGAAATATATAAAATACTATGAAAAATATGTCCAATACATGAAAATGCTATATTTACCTACATAAAGTACATACACAAAATAACCACACATATGTAATATTACCATCAACATTTAAGATAGATATATTAGAAAAAAAAAAGTATATCTAACAATTTAAAGGAATAGACAGGAAGTAACTATATTTGCACACTTTTCTGGTGTACATTTTAGTGCACCTCCTGCAAGCAGTGGAACCTACTTTTGAGCACCCAAAGCATTATTCAATAACTGCTCTTGTGCAAGCATGGCTGCTATTATAGCGTCTCTCTGCTGATGTTGTTGCCTCTGCCAAAGGTGTCATGAGGCAAGTTTCCAGAGGACATCCTGAGTCTCCTGTAAAACAATAAAGTACTTTGGTTAATAATACTTGCAAATATGATATGCATACATTAAATACTGTAATATACCCACCCTATAGTAAATATGAGAGGGCAAATATATATCAGCGATACAATAAATGTATACTTACCAAGCAGGTATGAGTGGCCAAACTGTTGTTCGAAGAAGTGTCGACGCTAAGTGCTATCATTCCAGATGTAAGAATCATGAACACTTCCTGGAAATTTTGCAGAAAAACTAATAATTTTCATGTGGGCATCTGACACTACCTGAACATTTAGAGAATGAACCCTTTTCCTGTTCAGATGAAGATGTTCTTGCTTCGAAAGTTTGATGGGGATGTGTGTACAATCAATGGCCGCTAGTGCATTGGGAAAGCCCTTGATTGCAAAGAAGTCTTGCTTTATTTTTTGAGTTTCATCCCTTGTGCGATGAATTTCTATGTCCATCTTAGCCAAGATGAAAATTGCACTGATGACTGCTTTTATTGTCCTTGACACACTGGACTGGCTCAGTCCTACAGAGTCCCCTATCACACTCTGAAAAAGCAACTTGCATAAAAACGCAGGGCAACTAGCATTTGTGTAGCCTATTTGTGTGCCTAGAAATTTCTGACCCAATCTTCCCGCACAGCTATTGAATTTCATTCCTAGGATATCTGCAATATCTGTAACATACTAGAAATCTAAATGAATCATAAACAAAGAGACGATTCTACAGTTGTTGTTGTTTTTTTTGTGTGTGTAAAGTATTAAATGTTTTATAAAGTTTCTTAATCTTCCTATACCTTAAAAGATGGGCATCACTGATTGCAAGAGGATTGAGTCTGTCTTTGAACACTCTTTTTCTCCTACGCCTGTCATGTTCCAATGCTCATAATAATTCCATCCTGTGAATCAAATGACATACTTTTGGTCAGTATTCTTATAATATAGGACAGTCGTATCATACAAGGTGAACAGTGTATAGAATCAAAATATCAATCATTCACAAGGCATTTTCTTTCACATTTGTTGCAAACTGAAAGTCATTTATATGAAATTACATATATATTTTTAACATAGGATACTGAAACTTGCATCCTCTTATTCTTGCCTATTGGAGATCTCATATCTATTCATTTTATACATATCAATAACAAATTTATCAACAAATGTAGAATTTTTTTTTTCTTTTTTTACTCGTCATCAGCCTTCATCTTGTACAAAAAACAATTTCCCATTTTTTAGAGAAAGGCCTCCTGATTCAATTTGCAAACAAAACAAAGATAGTCCAAATTCTGTTTCATATATTTAGTATTTTAAAGATTCTATGCTACACCTTTTAAATAAGACAATGAAAGCAGATAGGTAAAAAAAATACACATTCATGTAAAGTATGTGTCAGTAAACTTTTTAGTGCAGCATGCCAGTGCCATATATATTACTTGTATGTGACAAACTTGCATTCTGCCTATAATTTCTTTCTACTGTAAATATGTTAAACTATAGTAATTTCAAAACCAAATATCACTAATCCTTCTTGATACAAAAACCTTTATGCTTTGTCATTGTCCATACAACAAAACTAAAAAAATGAATAAATAAGTAAATAAAAAAGTAAATAAATAAATAAATAAAAAACTATACTATTTACTTTCCTCCACTTCCAATTTTCGAGCGTCATTAACATTGTCCCTATGGCTATGAGCTTAATTCTTAAGCATAATCATACTTATAAACTATATTTACAAATATAACTATCATATTTATAATTATCATTATCTAATACACATGTGTCATAGTGAACAACTCGCGTTCTGACTTGGATTTCTATTTTTTTTTTTTTTCTTTTCCGTATCCTTTTTTCTTATGGGTATTTACATTATTCTACTAGTTAGTAGCTATCTGAAATTTCACCAGTTTGTGCGAACATTAATCCCGCTTATTTCAAGAGATATTCA
>BOPN01005843.1:25000-30000 GCA_017312705.2 Penaeus japonicus | reverse complement strand
GGAGGAGGGAGGAGGGGAGGGAGGAGGGGGGAAGGAGGGAAGCTGGAGAGGGAGAGGTGGGAAGGGAGAGAGAAGACGGGAGGGAGGGGAGGGGGAGGAGGAGGAGGAGGAGAGGGATGGGGATGGGGAAGGAAGAGGTAAAAGGGCTGTTTGCTATAATGATATCACATGCCCTCCCGCCCTGGCATGCTTTCATCTTCATTTTGCTTTGCAAATTGCGAGGCTATGTTATATACTACGGCTATTTATCTAATCGTTCATGTGAAATATCTCTAAAGATAGACAGTTGCGTGTGCGTGTGTGTGTGTGTGTGTGTTTGTGTGTGTGTGTGTGTGTGTGTTTGTATTTGTGTTTGTGTGCATGTGTGTCTCTTTATGTAAATGTTTATGTGCACGCATGTGCGTACGTGTATATGTGTATATACATGCCTATTTTCAGACTTTTTGAAAATTAAATTATATGAACTTCAAACTCTACAACAAGTGTGTTCTCAACTGTCCATTTTATCAATCACCGACACCAGATAAAACAAAGAAAAAAAAAATAAGGGTTAATAATATTCTGAATTTCATAATCATTATTATTATGACAAGCATCTCCGTGATTATCAAAATGATAATAGATTCAGAACATCAATATCATTTCCTGATAACTATCCTTAATACTTATCAATATAATTATACATTAGTGTAGTTATCTGTGTTGATAATATTGGCCAATAAATCGATAGATGAAAGTATCCTTTGATAAGTATTTATAGCTAACACATTAAACTCACTTTGTTTTAGCTGTGATAAATATTGGTTTACGGTGTCATCTATAAATAATAATGATAGTGATAATGCATGAATGGATAGATAAATAAATCCAAAGGGTAGAATTTTTTGACTAAATGCATATATAGATGTATGAGATGTTGGGATAAATAAAAAGATGGAAAGAAGAAAGAAAGAACAAAAATGCATGTACTTCCCCAGGAGTGATTTAGAGTGCGTTTAGCGGTTACCATCATATTGCATGCTTCAACTAAATCAATATACGATTATTGGTTTACATAGAGTAATATAGAGAAAGAAGAGTTCAGGTGAGATTACTAACGGCCATATAGAATGAGGATCTAAGTGAGATATAATCGGGGAGAATGATTAACAATTGGCCAATCATGCGCCCTAAAAGAAAGAAGCCAAAGAGAAGGCCTTTTGCGTAATAACAATCTCCTCTATATCTCTTCTGTATAATCGGATTATCGACAAGTTTAAAGACTAAATTAGTCGCCGTAATAAACGCGGAGGCGAAAGGTTGAGAGAGAAAATTTGCCTTAATTAAAGGGTAAAGCACCTCATTGGATGTGTTTTATAGTGACTCTAACTCGTCACTTATTTCATATCATCATATTCATCAGCAGATAACAAGTATTTATGGGATCGGGATCGTATCAAAACCTGGGCTAAAAGGTGTTTGTGTTATCACTTACAGAGAGGGTGAAATATTGAGCGCAAGTTATCACCTATAATTGGAACTGAGAACTGTCCCGTGTTGATTTTATCCAAGGGCCATCTCTTGGCTGTGGTGCTATTAAGAGCTCAGCAATTGAACCCTTGCAATATCACGGAGGGAAATCAACTAATGCACACACACACACACACACACACACACACACACACACACACACACACACACACACACACACACACACACACACACACATATACAAAGAAACGTGTTCTCTTATCTCGAAATGGGTTCGTGAAAGGTAGAAAATGTGTCAGAGTTTAAAAGTGAGATAATTCAAATGGCTCACACACACGACCGTTGCCTCTTCAAACTGTCGAACCGTTTTTCCCTAACGGTCAATCCATTTAGATAAATTGGTGTTTACGTATCTGGAACACCTTAGACCTCACACTATATGGCCCATATACCTCGATGGATATTGCTTTTTTTTTTTTTTTTTTTTTTTTTTTTGCGATCAATTGTCGCTGGGATTTGAGTTGAAATAGACTCGGATTTCGTAGATTTACGGCCGTGATTAAGTTCTTTTAAGATTGAAGAGATTGGAAATTGCGTCGTGGGATTGTGTAATGTTTTTTTCGAATTTATTTCTCTTCTTCACTCAATTGTTAGATTTACTGCCATGTTGATAATAATGATATTAAAATGATAATGATAATAAGTTAATCGCTATTATTGTAATCGTAATAGTTTGCGATAATGGTAGTCTCTGTCTCTCTCTCTGTCTCTCTCTCTCTCTCTCTCTCTCTCTCTCTCTCTCTCTCTCTCTCTCTCTCTCTCTCTCTCTCTCTCTCTCTCTCCTCTCTCTCTGTCTGTCTTTCTCTCTCTCTCCCTCTCTCTTATTCTCTCTCTCTTTGTCTCTCTCTATAAGCCACTTGATACCGCTAGCTGTAACCCTCTAGCTGCTAGCGGTTGAAATCCACTAGCTTCGCCCGTTGTACCCGGTCGATAAGACAGACAGACGTTCACGTGTCATCGTCTTTATTGGTGGACTAGAGCTGTTCACTCTGTCTGTCTTCTCTCTGTCTGTCCCTTGTCTTTCTGTGATGGTTACTTTTGTCTGTCCTGGCATAATCATGTACGCCTCTTGGGCTACTTTCTATGCCTCAGGGCTTCCACAGGTAAACACAGCTGCTAGGGCAGTTGCAGGAAACAGACATAGGGAGCAGGAAGTGTCGGGTCAAGAGTGGCTAAAATCATATAACAATGAATTATTTAGTAACGCATAATCAGTGCCTTGGGTCGATTGATATGTAGAATCAGTGCCATACATCGTTTGCATGCTGATGTAAGGCACTGATATTGCCTATCATGTGACCTAAGGCACTGATTATGTAATATCAGTGCCTCACATACTCTCTATCTTATTCTCTCTCTCTCTCTATCTTTCTCTCTCTCTCTTTCTCTCTCCCCCCCTCTCTCTCTCTTATTATCTCTCTCTCTCTCTCTCTTGTTCTCTCTCTCTCTCTTTCTCTCTTATTCTCTCTCTCTCCCTTATTCTCTCACTCTCTCTCTCTTATTCTCTCTCTCTCTCTCTCTCTCTCTCTCTCTCTCTCTCTCTCTCTAGTCCCCCTTCTCCCGTTTTCTCTCAATCTACTTCATCCTCTCCCTTTCCCCTTCCTCTCCCCCCTTCCCTTCTCTCCGTCTCCCTCTTCCTCTTCCCGTCTCACCAATTTCCTTCCCCTCTTCCTCTGTTCCCCCTCCTAATCCCACTTTTATCCCCAGCTGTCCCAATGCCCCCCATCCCCTCCTTCCTTCTCTCTCCCCTATTCCCCCTCCCCCCTTTCCCCACCCCCAGCCCCCTTCCCCCACCCTCACTCTTCCCCACCTCTCCACCGCCGCTGAACATAGCAAAAGCCTAGCCAATCAAAAAAGCCTGATCTCCAATGGCCTCGAATGGCTTAACTGAAAAAAAATAAAGATAAAAAAAATAAAAATTAAAAAATGTAGACACCACAAGGTCACCCTCCCCTCTCCTTCCTCCCCCTCCCCCTCCCCCTCCCTCGACTTCGTTTTCCACGTGCAAGGCGCTTCGCTTTGAACAGTAGGATTTGCAACTTGCTGATCCTTCGAGAATCAGTAATTAAGAGATGTGTAGCAGCCAATTATTGACCATCTAGAAGCAGAGATAGAGAGATAGAGAAGAGATTAGGAGAAAAAAAATACTATGATGAATTTCTATCTCCCTTTTTTTTTTTTTTTTTCCTTCTTCTTCCTCCTCTTTTTTTTCTTTCTTTTTTCTTCTTTTTGCCTAATAACAGGTATGTGTGCTCAAAAGCGCTTGCAGGAATGAACGTGTGCTAATTAGCCTTAGAATGATGAGCTTAAATGTTGCTAATTAAAATAGGCTCCTGCAAATATCATTGCATTGATAGCGATCGTAAAATGGGCAGCGAAATCGTAAGCATTCATGAGATCTATTGATAATTACAAAAAAACAAGAAGTAAACATGATAACAATCTCGAGAAATTGAAGGATATTAAAACTGACCTCCATTTTTTATACGATTACTATGGTATGAAATTTAAAAAAATGTTGAACCAATAATTAAGGAAAAAAAAGAGGGGGGGGGGAGGGAAGAAAAGGTAGATATTATTAGATAATCAAGGAATATGTGATAGGTAGGATAAGTATAACTTATGATAAAGGGTGTGAGTAAATCTAGCATTGGTGATAATATACAGTAGTTTTAATTATAACGGTGAAAATAGCGTCAGTGCGAATCGTTATTATAATGGCAATAACTGCAAGCAGAATAGATCATATCAATGATAACGCAAACATGATAATGATGATAATAGTGAAGAGGGTAATGATAATGAGATTTGTTATAATTATATTGATACTGAAAACTACAAAAACAACAATAATGATAATGGTAATGATAACAATAATGATATAATTAGTAATGGTAATAACAATAACAATTATGATTATAATAACAATAATGTTAATATCAATAATGATACTGATAATAAGGATGATACTAACAATAGTAATTATGTTGATAATGATAAAGATACTACTACTAATAATTATAATAATGATGATCATGTTGATAATAATGATGATAGTAATAGTAATAATAATGATGATGATGATAACAATGATAATAATAATGAATAATGATAATGATAATAATAATAATAATAATAATAATAATAATAATGATAATAATAATAATATTAATAATAATAATAATGATAATAATAATAATGATAATAACAATAATAATAATAATGATGATAATAACAATAATGATAGTAATGATAATGATGATAATAATAATGACAATAATGGTAATAGCAATGATAATGTTAATGATAACAGTAGCAAAAATAATAAAAGCAATAAGGATGGTTGTGACAATAATAGTAATGATACTAATAATAAAAACAATAAAATGATAATAATGATACTAATAAAGAGAATAAGAACAATAATAATAATAAAAATGACAATAAAGATAATAATAATAAAGATAATG
>BOPN01005843.1:15000-20000 GCA_017312705.2 Penaeus japonicus | reverse complement strand
ATATTTTTCAAGAAGCGAGTAAGAACGAATATAGTTATTGTAATTAATTATGCAATCATATAATCAGTGTGTTCTTTAACATTTAGATCGCTACGATGATAACAGTGTTAACAATATGATTAGAGTAATATTGATAATCACAAAAATGACAATAATATTAGCAATAACACTCACTGTATTTTCGACAATAATATAAATGATAGAAAAATACAAAAGGAAATAATTTTCAATATATTACCTACAAGGACCCAAAAGGGCCAGTTTCATATATTAGATTAGTCAACTTTTACTATCACTGTTACTAACAATTATCATGGTGAGTGCAATAAAGATGGTGATTATTATAATAGCAATAATTATCATTATCATTATAACTGTAGACAAAAAAAAAAGAAAAAAAAAATTATATATATGTATGTATACACACACACACGCACACACACACACACACACACACACACACACACACATATATATAAATATATATATATATACATATATATACATGTATATATATATATATATATATATATATATATATATATATATATATATATATATATATATATATATATATATATATAATATCAAAATCATCATCTTTATTGCACTCATCATGATGATTGTTAGTATCAGTAATAGTAAAATTTAATTAATTTAATTTATGATATAGGCCTTTTGGCTCCTTGTAGGTAATATGTTGAAAATTATTTCCTATTGTATTTTTCTACTATCATTTTTATCATTGTCGAAAATACAGTGAGTGTTATTGTTAATACTATTGTTGTTTTTGTGATTATCAATATAACTACAATTATATTGTTAGCACTGTTATCACAATAGCAATCTACATGATGTTAAATAACACACTGATTATTCATCTCTGCAATCGTTAACAATATTCGAATAGATGTGAATATGATTGACTAATTAGTTATAGTAACTATATTCGTTAGTACTCACACACACACACACACACACACACACACAC
The DNA here is from genome assembly GCA_017312705.2 of Penaeus japonicus. Taxonomy (NCBI): domain Eukaryota; kingdom Metazoa; phylum Arthropoda; class Malacostraca; order Decapoda; family Penaeidae; genus Penaeus; species Penaeus japonicus. The sequence goes on along the minus strand of BOPN01005843.1, from coordinate 19,009 downwards.
ACACACACACACACACACACACACACACACACACACACACGCATACATGTGTGTGTGCGTGTGTGTGCGTGTGTGTGTGTGTGTGTGTGCGTGTGTGTGTGTGTGTGTGTGTGTGTGTGTGTGTGTGTGTACATATGTATGTGTGTCTGTGTGTGTGTGAGTACATATGCATGTGAGTCTGTGTGTGTGTGTGTGTGCGTGTTTCTTCTGACATCACTCCACTACCCCGTGTCTTCCAGATAACCCGTTTCCTGTCTTCTTACGTATTCAAAATCAATGATGTTTTATAAGGATGTCTCTGCACGCTTGGTTTATTTAGATAATTAATCCAAAGAGGGGCGTGTTCTCTAAAGTTCCCAGTTTTTGAGTAAATGCTAAAAGATACAAGTTTTTGAAATTAACTTCCAAGGCTACCGGGACTACAAGTTAGTGTTATTATACTATAACCATTAGGACTAGTATTATTAATGCTTTTAATGGTATTCCTTTTTTATATGTTCATGGGACTAATGATGATCATGGTATTTATCATAATCTTTCTCTTTATTGTGATTTATTAATAAAGTTGTTGATTTTATTGCTGTTGTTATTATGTTCATCATCGACATCATCATCATCGTCAATATCATCATAATCGTCATCATTATATACATTATTAATGCAATCACTATTATCATTATTTTCTATCATCATCATTATTGTTATTGATATTATCATTATCATTATTATTATTATCATTATTATTACTATCATTATTATTATTATTGTTATTATTATTATTATTATTATTACTTTTATTATTATTAATATTATCGTTATTACTAATTTTGTTATTATTATTATTATTATTATTATTATTATTATCATTATTATTATTATCATTGTTATTATCATTATTATTATTATTATTATTATTATTATCATTATTGTTACTATTTTTATTATTATTATTATTATTATTATTATCATTATTATTATTATCATCATTATCATTATTATTATTATTATTATCAGTATTATTATTATTATTGTTATTATTATTACCATTATTATATCTACTATCATTATTACAAACTCTTATCATTATCGTGATTATCATTGTTATTACTTTTATCTACTACAATTATTATTGGTATTATCATTATCATCACTATCATCATCATCATCATCATCATCGTCATCGCCATCATCATCATCATCATCATTATCTTTATTATCATTAGTAGTAATATCATTATTATTTTTATCATTATTATTGTTGTTATCATTGTTATCATTATTAGAATCATTAAAGAGAAGAGGCGGAATAGAAGAGAAAGAGGAGAAGAGAAGAAAAGAGAAGAGAAGGAGAGGAAGAGAAGAGGAGAGGAGGAAGAACTGGTAAAGAGAAATGAAAGAAGGAATATTTGAGAGGAGGAAAAAGAAAAAAAAAAAAAAAAAAAAAAACAAGAGAAAGAGGAAACAGAGAATGTAGAATAAGAATAGGATTAAGATCATAAAAGATAAAAAGAAATAGAAGGAAAGCGAGAAAAAAAGAAAGGGAAGAAGATGAAGAAGAAAAAACAGAAAAAACGGATGACGCTATCTTTAAGAGTAAATTAATAAGTAAACAAGAAATAGATAAATAAACAAATAGATAGACTGATAAGAAAAATGAATAGTAAATAAAGAAGTAAATAGACACACATATGAATAAACAAATAGATAAACGAGTAAATAGATAGAATAATCATAACAAAAACAGTAATGAAAATGTAATAAGGATAGGGTGTTTGACTCTTTTTTTTTCTTCTTCTTCTTTTTGCAACTGCACAAGACCGCTTCCTAATTTTGCAAAATGAATCCTTAACGCATTCCTGCCTGACTCGCATAGCCATCACGAATGAAGAAGTTTTGATATTCAAATCAATGAATTTTATTCATATCAAACTATTGTCTTCGATTTAATTTCGTCCAAACAACATAAAGAATGAGAAAATAAAACATAATAAAGAATGAGAAAATAAGACATAATAAAGAATGAGAAAATAAGACATAATAAAGAATGAGAAAATAAGACATGATAAAGAATGAGAAAATAAGACATAATAATATACCATTGGCATTTAAAAAAGTTTGATGATCTTATAAAAAAGAAACGAAAGAAAACAAAAGGTCTGACATACTAAAGACATGCCATGCAGTGTGTCACGGATTGCAGACTGCTGGCAAATGCCATGAAACAACTTCGCAATTGCAAGGAATTCATGAACTTACGACTTTCAATTCAGAAATGGAAGTCATAAAAGCTCCTCTGTGGATGCCCCGTAATGAGAACTATTACCTGCAGGATTTTTTGTTTATGTGAATGATACTAGAAGCGAAAGGGAATGGCAACGATCATTATGTTTTTACAATACTATTATTAATGATGACAATAATAATCATAAAAGTATTACTACTGCTACTGTTAATAGCAACTACTTCTACCACAAGTACTGTTACTAGTTACTACTTCTACTATTATCACTAATACAACGACTACTACTACTACTACTACTATTACTACTACCACCACTACTTCTGCTACTACCACCACTACTACTATTACTACTACTTCTACTACTGCAACTACTAATGATGCTACTAACAACGACAGCAACTGCAAAATTGAAAGCAATAGGAATTATGATAACCTTATTAACTAATTAATTAATAATAATAATGATGATGACAATGATCGTGGTAACAATTCTAATGATATTGATAGTAATGACAAATGAGGATGATGATGATAATAGTAGTAGGAACAGTATAGTAATAATGATAATCATTATCATCATTATCAACTGCAAGGTTTCAGAATCTCCGCCATGCATTCCGGTCATGACAGCCACAGCAGTGACCGCCAGGCGACAGTGGAAACTCATGAGTTTGGACGGGACTCGATCTGCCGACCACGGGGACTTGAGACCTGTGCGCTACCACTGTACTAGCGTGACAGCTAGGAGGGGGGAGGATATGATATAAGGAGGAGGGTAAAGGGATGAGGGAGGGCGGGGGATGGGGAGAGGGAGGATAGGAGTGGGGATAGGGGCTGGAATGGGGGAGTGGGGTAGGAGGAGGATGTAATGGGGGAGGGGTTTGGATAGTGGAAGGGGATGGGGGAGAAGGGTGGTGGGGGATGGGTGCTGGAGGGAGGAGGAAGGAGGAGGGAACGTGGGAAGGGGATAGGGAGAGGAGAGATAGAGGGTGGAAGGTCTGGAGAAAGGCAGAAAAATCGAGGAGGAAGAAGAAAACAAAAGAGGAACGAGGAAGAGGGAGAGGGAGGGGAAGGATGGTGGGAGTTGGGGTGTGGGGGGAAGAGACAGAGTGGATTGGGTGGGGGTGAGAGGCGGGTGGAAGAGCCAGAGTGGATTGGGTGGGGGTGAGAGGCGGGTGGAAGAGCCAGAGTGGATTAGGTTGGGGAGGGAGGTGAGGGAAGGAGCCAGAGTGGGTTGGGTGGGGTTGGGGTGGTGAGGAAAAGCCAGAGTGGATTGGGTGGGGGTAGGGAGGTGAGGGGAGGAGCCAGAGTGGATTGGGTGGGGGTAGAGAGGTGAGGGGAAGAGCCAGAGTGGATAGGGGTGGGAGGTGGGGGAAAGAGCTCTAGCGGATGGGGTAGCAATAGGATCCATATCAAGTGGGGTGGGGGTGGGGAGGGGGTGGGGACAGATGTAAGACCAGGTAAGGGGTAGGGGTAAGGGGTAAGGGGGAGGGGGTTAGGATCCCGGAGTGGGAGTCCGAGGCCAAAGGAGCCAGATCCCCGGGAGGTCCTTGCACGGATCAAGATAATTACATCCCGTCAACGCCTCTATGAGAAGCGATCGCGCGATAATCCTTATCTTATCAGCGGGTCTTGGCATGACTATTATATGCGCTGGGATGATGCGGATGATGAGGGTGGTGATGATGGTGGTGATGATGGTGAGGATGATGATGATGGTGATGATATTGAGGATAAGGGTGGTGATGATGATGATGATGATGTTGA
>BOPN01005843.1:0-2500 GCA_017312705.2 Penaeus japonicus | reverse complement strand
GGAGGGAGGAGGGAGGAGGAGGAAGAGGAGAGATAAGAGAAGAGGAGGAAGAGGACGAGGAGGGAGAAGAAGAAGAAAAGGAGGGAGTAGTAGGAGGGAGGAGGAGGAGGGATAGAAGAAGGAAGACGAAGAAAAATAAGAGGGAGGATTAGGAGGAGGAGGAGGATGGGGAGGAGGGAGAGGAGGGAGGAGGGAGGAGGGAGGCGGGAGGAGGGAGGGGGGGGGGGGGGGGGGGGGGGGGGGGGGGGGAGGGAGGAGGGAAGAGGGGGAGGGAGGAGGGAGGAAGGAGGAGGAGGAGGAGGAGGAGGAGGAGGGGGAGGAGGAGAAGGAGGAGGGAGGAGGGGGGAGGGAGGAGGGGGGAGGGAGGAGGGAGGAGGGAGGAGGGGAGGAGGAGGAAGAGAAGAGGAGGAAGAGGACGAGGAGGGAGAAGAAGAAGAAAAGGAGGGAGTAGTAGGAGGGAGGAGGAGGAGGAAAGATAGAAGAAGGAAGACGAAGAAAAATAAGAGGGAGGAGGAGGAGGAGGAGGAGGAGGGGGGAGGAGGGAGGGAGGGAGGAGGGGAGGGAGGGAGGGGAGGGAGGGAGGGAGGGGAGGGGAGGAGGGAGGGGAGGGAAGGGAGGGAGGAGGGAGGGGAGGGAGGAGGGAGAAGGGAGGCGGAGGGGTAGAGGAGTAGGGAATAGGGAGGGGGAGGGGGTAAAGGGAGGAGAGTCGGAGGGGGTGGGGGGTAGAGGAAGAAGAGAAGGGAGGGTAGAGGAGGAAGGAATAGGGAGGGGGAGGGGGGTAGAGGAAGAGGAGGAGGAGAGTCGGAGGGGGAGGGGGGTAGAAGAAGAAGAGAAGGAGGGTAGAGGAGTAGGAATAGGAGGGGGAGGGGGTAGAGGAAGAGGAGGAGGAGAGTCGGAGGGGGAGGGGGGTAGAAGAAGAAGAGAAGGAGGGTAGAGGAGTAGGAATAGGAGGGGGAAGGGGGTAGGAAGGAATAGGAGGGGGAAGGGGGTAGAGGAAGAGGAGGAGGAGAGTCGGTGGGGGAGGGGTGTAGAGGAAGAGGAGGAGGAGTAGGAGGGGGAGGGGGGTCGAGGAGGGCCACCTGGATCAAATGGCCGTCAGAGCGAGCGATAACGAGCTGGCGAGGCGAAGGAGGAGGCGGCTGTGGGTAGAGCGGAGACCACCCACGTGTTTCACTGGCCTCACGTGAGCCAAGGGGGGGAGGGCGGGAGGGGGGAGTTGGGGCCGGAGTTGGGGCCGGAGTTGGGGGGGGGAAACGGAGGGAATCGGGGGGAGAATGAGAATGAGAGGGGGAAATGGGAGGGAGAGGGGCGGGAGGGAGGCGGGAGGGGGGATTTGTGGGGGAAATGGGAGGGGGGAACGGAGGGAGATGGGGAGGGATGGGGGGGAGGGAGGGGGGAGTGTGGGGGAGAATGGGAGGGGGAAACGGAGGGAGATGGGGAGGGAGGGAGGCGGGAGGGGGGATTTGTGGGGGAAATGGGAGGGGGAAACGGAGGGAGATGGGGAGGGAGGGAGGCAGGAGGGGGGAGAGGGGTTCAGGGAAATGGGAGGGGGAAACGGAGGGAGATGGGGAGGGGGGAAGGGGAGAGAAGGGGGTGGGGAGAGGTGAGAAGAGTGGGAGGAGGATAGGGAGGGGGGAAAGGAGGGGGATGAGGGGAAATAGAGGAGGATATGGGGTAGTAGGGGGGGGGGGAGGCGGAGAATGTGCTAGGAGGATGAGAAAGGGGGAAGAATTTGGGAATGTCAGAAGACGAGAAGGGGAGGGGGACGGGGGAGGAGGTAGTAGGGTGAAGGAAGGGGTAAGGGGGGGGGGGTGTTGGGGAGGGGCAAGAAGAAGAAGAAAAAGAAGAAGAAGAACGAGGGAAGGGGTGGAGAGTGAGTAGGAGAGGTAGAGAGAGAAGGTTATGGGTAGTCCAAGGAGGGGTCAGAGGAGGGGAAGGGGGCATGGGTAGGGGGTATGGGGGGAGGGGGAGGGGGAAGCATGTTTGTGACGGGTGGATAAGCGACCTATTATAGCACCGGTGACGTCTACCTGTCAGCCAGTACAAACCTGAATGACGTACGAGTTGAATGGATGTTGCATCTTGGATGTGCGACCGGGTAGCCACAGGCACGACTCTCCGGTCTGCACATACCAGTGTTGCTTTGCATCGATTGGTTGCTTGCGCTGTGTTGCATTTGGAATGCATGCTTTAATGATACTCTGCGCTTGCTTTGCGCCGAGAGTGCTTATTTTGAGTGCTTGTTGGGAGTGCGTGCAAGCAGGTACAAGGGTAAGCTCGTGCTTCCACTGGACTGAACTAGAGAGAAAGATACACATACGTACACATGCACACATTTATGCACGCATGCACATGCACACGCACACGCATATATACATGTATATACATATATATGCATACATAAATATATATATATGTGTATATATATACATATATATATATATATATATATATAAATATATATATATATATATATTTTTAAATACATATATATATAAAT
>BOPN01005842.1:65000-67500 GCA_017312705.2 Penaeus japonicus | reverse complement strand
TAATGATTCCATTGTACCCATAGAACAATTTGCGAGAAAAAAAATCATTTTCATTTGCAAAGAGTAAAGACGAAACAAAAACATGCAAATGTTGCTGTCCATTTGCGTCCTTGTTGATCCTTTGCTTTGTTTGATAGTGATCAACAAAGATATAAACAATGCATTTGTAATAGAAGTTACCGTTTGTATCCCTATGTGTATATAATTGGATTGCAATTTGACTTAATGAAAATAAGTAATATCATGTAAAAGAATTTTGACAAGTAATAGCTATGTTGAAATAGATATGTCATTTTCAGGCAATGTGAGTTCGAGTCTAGCTTGCAATGCTGGTTCATTGCACTGCAAATGACAATTGCGTGATAGGGACAAAAATAGCATAGACAACAGCAAAATCAACTATTTATATCTGTTCTGTATTCATAAGTTATTCTCGTCTTGAGGGCAGACATTTTCCCTTTTTTATCTACAGAGGGAAGTATACAAGGGGTCTTCTTTTTTTTTCTTTTTTTTTACTATGTTATAAAAATAACTTTGTGTATACCTTACACTTTGATACGAGAAATTCACCTTTCACCTACCAACTTCTTCCCCCTGTACTTAGATAACAACCTTAACCGTGCCCTTAGTTACATAACAGCTCTCCCTTCACTCTGCCTTTTGCTCCAAACAACTTACCCCCCCCCCCCCCCCCCCCCCCCCCCCCCTCCTTCCACCTCCACCTCCTCCCCATTCCCCCCATCTCCTTTGCTCCTAGTTACATAACAGTTTTCCTCTCCGCCCCACTAGCGACATAGCAACACACACACACACACACACACACACACACACACACACACACACAAACACACACACACACACACACACACACACACACACAAAACACCCACCGTTAGTCTACGTACAATAAATACCTTGTTCCCCCCACTGACGAATCCCCTGACTATGTCATCCACTGGATTTACATTCTGAATTCGCAAGTGAGTTTCCCTGATGACGAGTGCCGTAACTAAGTGCCACGACTGACCTAGTTTGGCTGATGAGATTATACTTCAATTTTCACCTGTCGCGCAGCATCTCCCAGGTAGAGACGTGAGTGACATCTCACCTGTCAACCATCACTCTCGGGACTCACTGACCCCGGCGCTATGCTGGGATTTATCGCGTTTTGGGCTTTGTGAGATGGAGGTGATGGAGGTGGAGGAGGGGTTGGAGGTGGAAGTGTTGGAGGAGGAGGTGCTTGAGGTGGTGGAGGGGTTGGAGGTGGTGCTGAAGGAGGAGGAAGTGGTGGAGGGGTTGGAGGTGGAGGAGGTGGTGGAGGGGTTGGAGGTGGAGGTGCTTGAGGTGGAGGAGGTGCTGGAGGAGGAGGTGGAAGGGTTGGAGGTGGAGGTGCTGGAGGAGGAGGAGGAGGAGGAGGTGTTGGAGGAGGAGGAGGTGGTGGAGGAGGAAGTGCTGGAGGTGGAAGAGGTGTTGGAGGAGGTGCTGGAGGTGGAAGAGGTGTTGGAGGAGGAGGAGGTGGTGGAGGAGGAAGTGTTGGAGGAGGTGCTGGAGGTGGAAGAGGTGTTGGAGGAGGTGCTGGAGGAGGGGGAGGTGCTGGAGGAGGAGGAGGAGGAGGTGCTGGAGGAGGGGGAGGTGTTGGAGGAGGAGGTGCTGGAGGTAGAGGAGGGGGAGGTGCTGGAGGAGGAGGTGGAGGTGTTGGAGGAGGAGGGCCTGGAGGTGCTGAGGTTGAGGAGGTGCTGGAGGATGAGGAGGAGGAGGAGGTGTTGGAGGTGGAAGTGTTGGAGGAGGTGGAGGGGGAGGTGTTGGAGGAGGAGGTGCTTGAGGTAGAGGAGGTTCTGGAGCTGCTGGAGGAGGAGGTGGAGGGACTGTAGGAGGAGGTAGAGGTGCTGGAGGAGGAGGCGGAAGTTCAAGTGGATGCAGGAGAAGTTGGATGATCAGGTAGAGGTATTGAGGCTGACTTGAAGAAGAGGTGCTGACTTGAGGATTGAGGTTGCCGAAGGAAGTAAGGAAGGAGGGCTAAGGAAGAGGAGCTGTGAAGGTTGAGGCTAATGCTGAGGTGCTGAAGGGTGTGAAGGGAGAGGTGAGAAAGAGGGTCTGAGGCTGGGATCTCATTCTCTCTCTCTCTCTCTCTCTCTCTCTCTCTCTGTATGTGTGTGTGTCTCTATCTCTCTCTCTGTCTCTTCTTCTACCCCTTATTCTCTTTCCCTCTTGTTGCCCCCCCCCCTTCCCTTTAAACTCAACCTTGCCCTGTACCACGTCCTCCTTCCTCTCCCCCCTACCCCACCCCACCCCATTCGACCCCCTTACCCTTCCCCACCCACCTCAGTATCCCCTCCTCTATCCCCCCCCCCCTTTCCTCTCTCCCTACACCTCTCCTTCCACATCTAAAATATTTCCCCCCACCCTACCCCTTTCCGATTACCGTATGCCCCTACATAACCCCCCCCCCCCTACCCACTTACCCCAGTTCCCATACAACAGACCCCCTACCCCCCTTCCT
>BOPN01005842.1:52500-55000 GCA_017312705.2 Penaeus japonicus | reverse complement strand
AAGTAAGTCCCTCTCCCTTCCACCAAAGCCTTCTCTCTCTCCCCAGAACTTCCTCCCCTGAAAGCATTTCTTACCCTAGAAAGCTTCATTCAGAGCTCCCGTTTTGTTTTTGTTTTTTGGGGGTTTTGGGTGTTTTTTTTGTGTGTGTCTCTTGTTATGATTATCTTTACTCCTTTTTTTTTATTTTTTTTTATTCTCATATAATCATCTTTCAGCGCTCCCGTTTTTTTTTTTTTTTTTTTTTTTTTTTTTTTTTTTTTTTTTTTTTTTTTTTTTTTTTTTTTTTTTTTTATGACTATCTTTACTCCTATATAATTTTTTTATTCTCATATAATCATCTTTCATATATAAATTATCCGTACATGATTTCCCCCACGCATTTTTTTATTTTTTTTATCCTTATTTCTCCTCGTACGATTTCTGTCCATCTTTCAGAACCCCCAATTACCCCTCGTCTGTCATTATTCCCCACGTATCCTCTCATCCCTCTTTCTATTCCTCTCATCCTTCCATCTATCCTTCAGATCCCACCCCGATCAACCCAAGTGTCTAGCCATGAAAAAAAAAAAAAAAAATCCCCATTCGATCTTATTTTCCCCTAAACATTCATTCAAAGGCAGCTATTTTGACGTAGCCTTTGCCCCGACATTTTTCCCCTTCGCTAGGGGGGGAGGGGGAGGGGGAGGGCTCTCGGAGGAATATTCCCCCAGCTTTGATTGTCCTCTCGCGGGATCCTACCTCCTCTTGTGTTCCTTCGCTCTCAAATCAGGGTTTTATGCCCGTGGATTTTCAACCTGGTTAGGGCTGTTTTTTTTTTCCTATTTTTTTCCATTTCTTCCTCGTTTGTTTTGTTCTGTTTGTTCTGCTTATTTTGTTTGTTTGTCTGGCTGGCTGGCTGGATGCTGTCTGTCTCTGTTTTATTGTCTTTCTCTCTCGTATTCTATTTCTCTCTCTTTCTCTCTCTTCTCTCTCTCTCTCTCTCTCTCTCTCTCTCTCTCTCTCTCTCTCTCTCTCTCTCTCTCTCTCTCTCTCTCTCTCTCTCTCTCTCTCTCTCTCTCTCTCTCTTTATGTTCACCGCCTGTTATTTTTCTTTTTTCTTTTTTACATATATATATATATATATATATATATATATATATATATATATATATATATACATATATTTATATATGTATATATATATATATATATATATATATATATATATATATATATACATATATATATTTATATATATATATATATATATATATATATATATATATATATATATATACATACATATACATACGCAAACTTTCCTACTTTATTTTATTTTCTTTTTTCATGTTTTATCTTTGCAATTTAACTTATTTTCGTTAAAAACATTTTTTCTTAATATTTATATAACACAATATGATAAGATTACATTTACAAAATGATTTTCCTTTTGTTGCTTTGTATCATACTTTTTTCTTTCTTTTCTTTTCTTTTTTGGTTTTAGTTTGACCTCTTTTTTGTTTAAAAGTATACAATTTCATCCTCCATTAAACAGTTACATAATATAGTTACTTTTTCCTCTAATATTCCCTTAATCTGATAAGCCTTCCTGGAGCTTCTTTTATTGTTTTTCTGTGCTTTTTTTCCCTAAATATATATTTTCTTTTAAAATGATATCAGTTCGAATCTTTGATAAGCATTTTTTCCCAATTACATTTGTTAGTTAATTGCTCCTTTCCAGGAAAGTGTAAATCGCTTAGTTTACATCCAGGAAACTAACTTTTCTTTCATCTTTTTTGTTTTTTATAACGTCGTTTCATTATATTTCATCTATGTTTTCATTACACGATTAATTTTCTTCTCATATATCATTTTTCAAGTTTTTTTATTTTTTTATTTTTTTTTATTATTATTATTTATGTTTTTCATCTATGTTTTTGTTTTCATCATTTGTAATTATCTATCGATCCTAATTCTTCTTGTTATTTTTTTTTTTTTTTCTATCATTAGTTATCTTTTGTATGATTATTAATTATCATGATTTCTACTGTGAGTCATCTGTTTATTCATTAATTCGATGTGTCCAATAATGCTACTATTTATGTATATTCATCTATCTATTTATCTATTAAAACATGTTTTCAGTCACACTATCACATTCATGTCATTGATTTATCTATATTCATTTCATTTACTGATTTACCTTCACTACACATACTTATTCATCTTCCCTTGACTCATTCTATTTTATTCACGGGACTCCCTTCATCATCTTTACTCATTTATTCATCTTCACGTCACTCACTTATTCATCTTCAAGTCACTCACTTATTCACCTTCACGTAACTCACTTATTCACCTTCACGTTACTCACTTATTCACCTTCACGTTACTCACTTATTCACCTTCAAGTCACTCACTTATTCACCTTCACGTTACTCACTTATTCACCTTCACGTTACTCACTTATTCACCTTCACGTACCTCACTCACTTCACGACATCAATTACGATTTTTCATT
>BOPN01005841.1:85000-88453 GCA_017312705.2 Penaeus japonicus | reverse complement strand
AAAAAAAAAAAAAACATCCAACAAAACTACTTTTTTTATTATTATTATTTTTTTAGAGACTTGTTTATTCCTTTGTATATCTATCTACTTATATTTATGTCGAGTTATCATTATCTTTTATTCCACCTTTCTCTCTGTCTCTCTATTTTCTTTTTCTGTGTCTGTCTGTTTGTCTGTCTGTCTGTCTCGCTCATCGCTCATCACCATCTTGTGTTATCATTGCTATCATTATTACTTTTAGCGTCGTTAGCTTTCTTCTTATTTATTCTTCTTTTTCATTTACTTATTATTATCATTATTATTCTTTCTCTTCTTTTTCTTCTTTCTCTTCATCTTCTTCTTCCTCTACCTCTTTTCTTCTTCTTCCTTTAAGAGAGAGATATAGATAGATAGAGAGAGAGAGAGAGAGAGAGAGAAAGAGAGAGACATAGATAGATAGATAGAGAGAGAGAGAGAGAGAGAGAGAGAGAGAAAGAGAGAGAGAGAGAGAGAAAGAGATAGATAGATAGATAGATAGATAGGGAAAGAGAGCGAGAGAGAGAGAGAGAGAGAGACAAAGAGAGAGAAAGTGAGCTAGAACACTCAACGGGGAAATATAACTTTTTTCCCAATAAAACGCTTTGCCTTTTGACATTAATGGAAATAATGTGTTTCATAACCCCCTCCCCCCATCCCCCACCCCACCTCATAAAATATGAGAGCAATAAATAATGAATAGATAATTAGATCAAGAAGAAAATATATCCTTTGATTAAGAAAGAAATCGATGAAACACCGTTTATTCTTTTTCTCTCCTTCGTGTAAAAAGGAACTTTCCTGAAATCAGCTGATTTGAATGCGCTTTGCTCTTTTCTTCTGTTTATTTTGTTTTCGTTTGTTTTTGCTGTTGTTGTTGTTGTTGCTATTGTTGTTGTTGTTGCTGCTATTGTTGTGTTGCTTATAAAGGACTTGTGAAGAGTATTCATAACGTCTTGTTTTTAGAAATAACTTTAAACTGTTAGGTCTCATATGCAAGTTGGTTCACGAGAATGTAAACACATGTTCCTTTTGCGTTTGTTGTTGTGAAGAGAAAAAAACAACAAAAAAACAGACTGTTAAGTTATGAGAATTTTTGGGAGATGGTCATAAAATCTCGGGAATGAAGATTAAGATTTTAATGAAGACGTAGGAGTTAGGGAAGAAAGGGGGGAGAAATGGAAGAAATGATGGATAAAGAAGAAGAAGAGGAAGAAGTTGATGATAAAGAAGAATCAAATGGAGAAAAATGATGATAAAGATAAAAAGATGGAAAGCAAGAAGGGAAGAAAAATAAAAATAAGAAAAGGAGAAAGAAGATGGAAAACAAAGAGGGAAGAAAAGGAAAAAGTAGAAAAAAAGGGAAAAAAGAAGAAATAAAGGGGACGACGAACGTAAAGAAAATAAACACAGCACAGAAGATTAATGTTTTTTTGTTTTTTTTTCATTTCTCTAGAAAGAAGAAGAAAGAAATTAGAATTTTTTCTTCTTCTTTTTGATAGAAAAACGAGACCAAATAAGACACGAAAAAGAAAGAAAGAAAGAAAAGAAAAAAAATCTAAAGAAAAACAACAACAACGAAACAAAAAGACTTCAACAAAAAGGATCGAACCAAAAACGGAAACAAAACTTGAAAACAAAAAAAAAATACAGTCCTCTCAACCTCAAGACCTGTCAGGAAATACGATTAGGGAAATGCGAAGTCTTAATATTCCTTTTTTTGTTTCACTTTCCCGCGCAAAATCGTCTTCGCTCTTCTGGATCAAGATGACGTTTCCGCGGAGGAGGAGGAGGAGGAGGAGGAGGGGGAGGAGGAGGAGGTGGAGGAGGAAGTGGAGGAGGAGGAGGAGGAGGGGGAGGAGGAGTGGGGGGAGAGGAGGAGGAGGTGGAGGAGGTAAAAGAGGAGGAGGAGGAGGAGGAGGTGGAGGAGGTAAAAGAGGAGGAGGAGGAGGAGGTTGAGGAGGATGTGGAGGAGGAGAAAGAGGAGGAGGAGGAGTAGGAGGAGGAACATGAGGAAGAGGAAGAGGAGGAGGAGCAGAAGAAGAGGAGGAGAAGCTGGAGGTGGGAAAGGAGGAAGAAGAAGATAGAAGGAAGAAGGAAAAGCTCCTGCGTTTCTTTCGCTTATTACTTGTTTTTGTTTGTTTGTTGTTGATGATGGCATTGTTATCATTAGGATTATTATCACTATTGTCATTATTATCATTGTTTTTATTATCATAGCTACCATCAATATCAATTGTTATAATCATGATCATAGCTTTCATTATCATCCTCATCATCACCATCATTATCGTTGCTACTATATCCATCACCACCATCATCATCATCATTAGTATTAGTATTATCATAATTTTTGTTGTTATTAGTATCAACATCATTATTATCATCATCGTCATCATCATTGTTGCCATCTTCAGCATTATCATTATCATTTATAATATCATAATTATTGGCAATATGATTATCGTAGTTATCATCCTTATCCTCATTATCATCATCATAATGAGAGAGACAGGAAGAAAGATAGAGATAGATAGATAGATAGATAGATAGATAAATAGAGAGAGAGAGAGAGAGAGAGAGAGAGAGAGAGAGAGAGAGAGAGAGAGAATGAGAGAGAGAGAGAGAGAGAGAGAAAGAGAGAGAGAGAGAGAGACAGAGAGAAAGAAAGAGAGAGAGAAAGAAGGACAGAAAGAGAGAGAGAAAGAGAGAAAAAAAGAAAAAGAGAGAGAAAAAGAGAAAGAAAGAGAATACTACTTCTTCTTTTCTCTCTTTTTTTTCGTATGTGTTATCTTCCTACTTCTTAACAAGTGATCAAACTTCCCCGCTCTTCCCCGCCGAGGCTTCCAGCAATAAGGTCCATTTCCCTGCATATCAAGCAGGCGAGGGGCGCCCTTGACGCATTATCATCGGCGGCGCTAAAAGGGCAAGCGGAAGCGAGCCAAAGTCTATCAAAGTTGCTAATCGCGATCGAGACTTCGGCGGAGACGGCTGTGGACGCGCACACACATGGACGCATACACACACGAGCACATACATACATGCACATGCGCACACGGAGACAGGTACGCACACCCGAGCACATACAGAGTCACACTGTTATAGTCATGTGGGCGCACACACACACACACACACACCCACCCACACACACACACACAAATACACTCACGCACAGGCATACACAGTGACCTACACAATCACATACACACTTACAAGTATACGGTAGTCTCTCTCTCTCTCTCTCTCTCTCTCTCTCTCTCTCTCTCTCTCTCTCTCTCTCTCTCTCTCTCTCTCTCTCTCTCTCTCTCTCTCTCTCTCTCTCTCTCTCACTCTCTCCATATTCTTTTCTGTCTTTCCCCATTTCTATTCTCCTTTTCTTCCTTTCCTTCACCTCACCCCCTCTCTCCCTCACAACAAAGCTCAAAAACAATTCAAAAG
>BOPN01005841.1:70000-72500 GCA_017312705.2 Penaeus japonicus | reverse complement strand
ATAAACTGATATAGCATTCCTGTGATGTGCGCCCACTCACTGTATGTGTTCATTTGAAACATCCACATTCCAATATATTAGGTATAATTATCTAGATAAAAAAAGATAGCTCCATGTAGAATTAATATCATATTGAATGAAATCTGACAATCGAGTTGTAAAAAAAAGAAAAAAAAATCAATCAGAAATAACATATTCTAATCTGTTATAGCGTTTCTTTGTTGTTTCATCCTGTTTAATATTCATTTCCAAGCCAGTGCCATTCTACATACCATTATTTCGTCCCTCATATCAATCAATTTATCATTCCATACACCAAAAATGCACTTAAATCAAAATTCTCCGTCATCAAACTAGAGTAACGACCACACACACCTATGCCAGAAGACCACGTCCATCTATTTTCACGCGACTCCAAACGACCCATTCGTACAGTTATTTTCACCGTACGCTCACGCATGCGGAATTCATGTTCATGATACGTATGTGTGTGGTGTGTAGCGAAGTGTGTTTGTGCGAAAGGTGTGAGTGAATGAGGATGGATAATTTGGTGAAGGAATAAGTGGTGTATTTCGATGGTATTTCTTTTGTGGGTTCACACCCGCGGACGCAAGCACGCACGCACACACAAACACACACACACAAGCATACAGTAACACACACACACAAGCACACAGTAACACACACACACAAGCACACAGTAACACACACACACACACACACACACACACACACACACAGTAACACACACACAAACACACACACACACACACACACACACAAACACACTTACACCCCCCTCCACACACACACAGATGCACACATATACATGAAGTTTCTCTCGGTCATAAAGTTTCAATTTTCATTTAACGATGCCTATTGCGACCGCTAGTTAATTACGGACTGTGTTTATTAACTATTAGTAACGTCCCTGTGACACCTAAGTGGAAATTAGACTCTTGCGTGCAATGGATTTCTGGTGTTTCGATTCGTGTTTCCATCCCTTTCTTCTTCTTCTTCTTCGTTTTCTTCTTCTTTTTCTTCTTCTTCTTCGTTTTCTTCTTCGTTTTCTTCTTCTTTTTCTTCTTCGTTTTCTTCTTCTTTTTCTTCTTCTTCTTCTTCGTTTTCTTCTTCTTCTTCTTCGTTTTCTTCTTCTTTTTCTTCTTCTTTTTCTTCTTCGTTTTCTTCTTCTTTTTCTTCTTCGTTTTCTTCTTCTTTTTCTTCTTCGTTTTCTTCTTCATTTTCTTCTTCTTTTTCTTCTTCGTTTTCTTCTTATTTTTCTTCTTCGTTTTCTTCTTATTCTTCTTCTTCCTTTTCTTCTTCGTTTTCTTCTTCTTTTTCTTCTTCTTCTTCTTCTTCGTTTTCTTCTTCTTTTTCTTCTTCTTCTTCTTCGTTTTCTTCTTCTTTTTCTTCTTCTTTTTCTTCTTCGTTTTTTTCTTCGTTTTCTTCTTCGTTTTCTTCTTCGTTTTCTTCTTCGTTTTCTTTTTCTTTTTCTTCTTCTTGTTCTTCGTTTTATTCTTCTTCTTTCCCTTTCTCCTCTTCCACCTTCTCTTTTTCTTTTTCCTCTTCCTCCTCATCCTCTTCCTCTTACTTCATCATCACCTCCTTTTGCTTGCCTTTCTCCTGCGTCTCTTCTACCTGTTCCTCTTCTTCTTTCTCCTCCTTTTTTTCTTCTTCTTTTTTCTTTTCTTCCTCCTTCAACTCTTTCTCCTCTTATTTCCCCTCCCCCTCCTCCTTTCGTGCTTCATTTTTCTCTTCCCTCCTCCTCCTCCTGTTCTTCTTTCTTTTTATTCTTAATATTTCCCCTTCCTCCTCCTCTTCTCTCCAATCCTCCTTTCCCTTCTTTTCGCCTCCTTCTTCCTCCACCTCTTCCTCCACCTTTTCCTTCACCTTTGTCTTCCTTTGTTATCCCCCTCATTTCCTTCCTCTTCTCTTCTCCCCTTTCCCCTTCTCATCTTCACTTGTTCCTACTCCCTTCCTCCTCTCCCATTCCCTTTATCCACCTCATCGCTTCTCCATTTTTCCTTCTCCTCTTCTTACTCTTCCCCCTCTCACCCTACTTCCACCCCCCACTCCTCCCTCCTCTTCATCTCCTCCTCCCCTTCTTCTTCCTCCTCCTCCACCCCTACCTCCACCTCTTCCCCCCATTTCGTCTATTCTCCCATTCCTCCTCTTCCTCTTCATTCTCTCTCCTACCTCCTCCCTTCTTGCTCCTCCTACTCTCCTCTCCCCTTTCCTCTTCTCACTCTTCCTCTTTCCCTCCCCTTCCTCCTCAACTTCTTCCTCCTTCCCTCTCCTCCCCTTCCTTCTCCTCATCTTCTCCCTTTCCCTTCCTCCTCTTCCTCTTTCTCCCCTTCCCTTCTCATACCTCTACCCTCTCCTCCTCCCCTCCTCCCCCATCCCCTAACTCCCTCCCTCGCGAGAACACTCCCCCTCCCCTACTCCCCCCCTCCACCCTCTCCAACCCCCCCATCGACGACCTTTCGAACCTAATCACGGT
>BOPN01005841.1:45000-55000 GCA_017312705.2 Penaeus japonicus | reverse complement strand
AGAGAGAGAGAACGAGAGCGAGAGAGAAAAAGATAGATAGATAGAGAGAGAGACAAAAAAGGAGAGAAAAAGAGAGAGTGAGAGACCGAGAGAGAGAAAGATAGATAGCTAGAGAGAGAGAGAGAGAGAGAGAGAGAAAAACGAGAGCGAGAGAGAGAAAGATAGATAGAGAAAAAAAGGAGAGAGTGAGAGAGCGAGAGAGAGAAAGATAGATAAATAGAGAAGGAAAGAGAGAGAGAGAGAGAGAGAGAGTGACTGACAAAAAGCTCCCTTCCAAGCAATGGATTCGCGCCATTTTTCAGCCTGTCGGAAGTCCATCATCTACCAAATGGCCAGCTAAGTGATGTGTTCCATTGACCTCAATTTGACCTTCTACGGACCTCCCCTTGACCTTCTCTTGGTTTTGCCTTTGCTATAGCCTTTCCTTGATATTTCCGTAACTTGTGTTTCGCTTTGAGTCTTCTTTGACCTTGCTTTGACTTTCCTTTTGGTTTACCTTTGACTTTCCCGTAGTCTTTTATTGCTCTTTCCCTAATTTGACCTCACCTCGACCTACCCTTTCCCTAGTTTGACCTCACCTCCACCTGCTCTTTCCCTAAGTTGACCTCACCTCGACTTTCTCTTTCTCTAATTTGACCTCACCTCGACCTGCTCTTTCCCTAATTTGACCTCACCTCGACCTACTCTTTCTCTAATCTTTCCCTAATTTGACCTCACCTGGACTTACTCTTTCCCTAATTTGACCTCACCTCGACCTGCTCTTTCTCTAATTTGACCTTACCTCCACCTGCTCTTTCCCTAATTTGACCTCACCTCGACTTACTCTTTCCCTAATTTGACCTCACCTCGACTTACTCTTTCCCTAATTTGACCTCACCTCCACCTGCTCTTTCCCTAATTTGACCTCACCTCGACTTACTCTTTCCCTAATTTGACCTCACCTCCACCTGCTCTTTCCCTAATTTGACCTTGCCTCCACCTGCTCTTTCCCTAGTTTGACCTCACCTCGACCTGCTCTTTCCCTAATTTGTCCTCACCTCGACCTGCTCTTTCCCTAGTTTGACCTCACCTCCACCTGCTCTTTCCCTAATTTGTCCTCACCTCGACCTGATCTTTCCCTAATTTGACCTCACCTCGACCTGCTCTTCCCCTAATTTGACCTCACCTCCACCTGCTCTTCCCCTAATTTGACCTCACTTCCACATGCTCTTCCCCTAATTTGACCTCACTTCAACCTACTCTTTCCCTAATTTAACCTCACCTCGATCTGCTCTTTCCCTCATCTATCTTTCCTTTGTTTCACTCATCTTTCCCTCGCCTCTTCCTTTTAGCTTCTCCTCGACCTTCCTCTGACCTTCCATTAACCTTCCCTCGACCCTGCCTTGACCTCGGCCGCGGAAGGAGAGCAGTCTTATATCAAGTTTATGTCTCCAGTCTTCGTATCCNATATATATATATATATATATATATATATATATATATATATATACACACATATATATATATATATATATATATATATATATATATATATATATATATATATACACACACATATATGTATGTGTGTGTGTGTGCGTGTATGTGTATGTGTATGTGTATGTGTGTGTGATTAAATATCTATTTAATCATATTTTTATCTCATTTCCCTTACCGTTTTGAACGTGTACATCACCCATCTCACTGCTCAGGATTCGAATCCCTTCGACCCCTTCCTTTCCTACTTTCGCCCTGGAAGATCCGCACAAGAAGCTGATGAGCTCGACTAGTCCTCAAAAGCAGCCATCAAGACTCATCTGGCAGCGGACTCCGACTGGTAGCCGATAGAAGCTGATACATCATCTCGTTTCGGAGCCAGGAGATGAAGGTTTCGAACCCGGGTCGCGTCTCGAAATGGCGCTTCGATTCTCCGTAAGGGATGGCGGGGGTGGTCGTTTGGATTCTACTAGGCACACGTACGCACGCATTCGTGATTTGATCCAGTTAGATTGATGAGCACTACAAATTACATAAGAGAACACTAAATATTTCCTCTACCTGTCTGGCTGTTTGTACACCTCTCTCTCTCCCTCTCTTTTCTCTCTCTCTCTCTTTCCCTCTCCCTCTCCCTCTCCCTCTTTCTCATTTTCTCTCTTTTTATCTCGCTCTCTCTCTCTCTCTTTCCCTCTCCTCTCTCTTTCTCATTTTTTCTCTCTTTCTCCCCTCCCCCCTTCTCTCTCTCTCTCACTCTCTTAACTGACCTATTATTCTTGATAAGTACCATTCCCATCATTCCTATTCTTACATCTCTTCTATATTAGCCATTATATGCTAAGCCCGTGATATAATTTCAGATTTCATACAAATTACACCTGACAAGATTTATATCACATTACTTGCAATTCTATTTATGAATCACCTTCCTCATCACACATGTAAAAGCACAATATAGCCACTGCATTGCGTATTTCTGCTTCCTTATCTGTGTAATAAAGACACTTAGACACTTTCTTCAGATCTTATTCTCAAATACCAGTCACGTGATCCATAGTTATTGTCAGGACTAAGTTGTTATGATATAAGTTCAGACTCTATGGTGAGAGGGTGGGCTTATCGTCGACCGCACTAATAAAAGAACCAAAACTGCTTCAGATATGTTCTTTTTTACTTAAAAGTTCGCCTGGCCACTTTCTTGTAGGAGGGTCACATCCGGGTAGTTACCCTCTTATTCTCCCTTCTCTCTTCCTCGCTTTTTTTTAATCCTCTAATAAATCGGATCCTTGGCTATACATGTCTATTAATCGTCTTCCATACTTTTTTTTTTTTTTTTTTTTTTTTTTTTAAGATGAATGCAATACATATGTATATTTCTTCATTTCTTCTTTTGCTTTTTGCTAAAGAGGGTCTGAATAAGGCTGAATGCTCGTCTCTCTCTCGTTCTCTCTCTCTCTCTCTCTCTCTCTCTCTCTCTCTCTCTCTCTCTCTCTCTCTCTCTCTCTCTCTCTCTCTCTCTCTCTCTCTCTCTCTCTCTCTACTTCTTTTCCTTTCTGCTTCCCTTCCCCTCTCTCGTTATCTCTCGTCTTAAAAATTCAATCGATTTTTTGAATTCTTTATACGAGAGAGAGAGAGAGAGAGACAGAGAGAGACAGAGAGAGAGAGAGAGAGAGAGAAAAAGGTGGTGGCAGATCACAAAAAGATAAACACGGTGAAGCTATAAAATTCTTCCTTTGCTTTCTAAGAATTGGGTTTTCTTGTCCTTCCTTATTCCCTGTTCTCTCCGTGTTCACGAATGCTCCCGGCGAGATGCGCTCAACTGGCTTGAAAGTTTGAGTTTTTATTGCATGATTTGCAATACGATAATACAACAAGGGCACAAAGAACCTTTCTTTGCCGGGATGTCGAAAATAGATCTGGACGTTGTCATCTTTCTAATGTCTTTACTCTATGTGTGTGTATTTACGCATGTGCCCTCTCCCTCACCCCACCCGTTTTCTCTCCTCTCTTTTCTCTCCTTTTGCATCCATTTCCTTCACTTTCTTTTCCTTTCTTTCATCCCTTTCTGCCTCCCTATCTTATTCCTTCCCTCTCCTTTTTCCTCTCACTTCTCCTTCCTTCCCCTTTTCTTCTCATTATCCAACCTCTTCTCCCTCCCTCCCTTCTGTTCTCTCCCTTTCTGCCTCCCCCCCCCCCCCTCCAGTTTTCCTTTTCCTACTCCTTCATCTTCGGCTCCCTTTTCCCCAACCCCATCTCCCTCCCTCTCTTTTTCCCTTTCTACCCACCCTTTTCTCCCTCCTTTTACTTTCCCCCTCACTCCCCATCCGTTTCTCCCTCCCTCTCTTCCCACCCTTTTCTCTCTCCTTTTACTTTCCCCCTCACTCTCCATCCGTTTCTCCCTCCCTCTCCTTTCCCCTCACTCCATCCTTTTCTCTCTCCCTCTCTTTCCATCTCTTCCTCCTTTTTCTCTTTATTTCCCTCAATTATCCATTCCCCTACCACCCCCTTTCCCTTTCCCCCTCCTTTTCCAACACCCTCACCCTCCCTCTCTCTCTTCAGTTCCCTCCCTCCCTCTCTTTAGTCCCCTCCCTCCCTCCCTTCAGTTCCCTCCCATTCCACCCCCACCCCACCCCCAGGACTCCCTCCCCCCCATCCCCTCTCTCCCCTCCCGAAAACAACCCAAGCCTCTGAAGTCTTTTTCTCCTCTTCCCTCTTGACGCTGAGACAAGTTTAGTGGCTCTGAGATGGTCGCTCACTCCGGATATGACGTCATGTGTTACGAACGCCCCCTTTCCCTTCAAGATTGACTGTGCTTGCTTGCCTGTCTTTTATACGGCTGCTTGCTTTAACTCCTCACTTAATTCGGGTTTAATGTGAGGGCAGGCTGTTTTTTTTTTTTTTTTTTTTTTTTTTTTAGCAGACAAGGATCTCTTTGCAAGTGCTGTCTGTTTTGAATTTTGTTTTCGTTTTTCCCCTTTTCTACGATATTTAATTTCATCACTTTTTCCTGCCTGTCTATCTCTCTATCTCTCTTTCTCTTTATTGTCATTATGCAGCGATCATGTGATAGCCTTATGATTAAGGTATCTATTCTTTCTCTTTTTACTTATATGAGAGAAAGAGAGAAAGTGAGTGAGAGAGAGAGAGAGAGAGAGAGAGAGAGAGAGAGAGAGAGAGAGAGAGAGAGAGAGAGAGAGAGAGAGAGAGAGAGAGAGAGAAAGAGAGAGAGAGCAAGCGAGAGATAGATAGAAAGAGAACAAAAAATAGATAGCGAGAGAGAGAGAAAGAGATAGCGAGAGTGATAGATAGATAGATGGACAGATAGATAGCGAGAGAGAGAGAGAGAGCAAGTAAGAGAGCAAGCGAGATATATATAGAGAGAAAGAGAGAGCGAGCGATTGAGAGTGAAAGAGAGAGAAAGAGATAGAGAAAGTAAGAGAGAGAGAGAGAGAGAGAGAGAGAGAGAGAGAGAGAGAGAGAGAGAGAGAGAGAGAGAGAGAGAGAGAGAGAGAGAGAGAGAGAGAGAGAGAGAGAGAGAGAGAGAGAGAGAGAGAGAGAGAGAGAGAGAGAGAAAACGAGAGCGAGAGAGAGAAAGATAGATAGAAAAAAAGGAGAGAGTGAGAGAGCGAGAGAGAGAAAGATAGATAAATAGAGAAGGAAAGAGAGAGAGAGAGAGAGAGAGAGTGACTGACAAAAGCCCCTTCCAAGCAATGGATTCGCGCCATTTTTCAGCCTGCTGTCGGAAGTCCATCATCTACCAAATGGCTGTACAAGGATGTCTCATTGACCTCAATTTGACCTTCTACGGACCTCCCCTTGACCTTCTCTTGGTTTTGCCTTTGCTATAGCCTTTCCTTGATATTTCCGTAACTTGTGTTTCGCTTTGAGTCTTCTTTGACCTTGCTTTGACTTTCCTTTTGGTTTACCTTTGACTTTCCCGTAGTCTTTTATTGCTCTTTCCCTATTCAATTTCACCTTTTTTTTTTTTTTTCCTAGTTTGACCTCACCTCCACCTGCTCTTTCCCTAATTTGACCTCACCTCGACCTACTCTTTCCCTAGTTTGACCTCACCTCCACCTCCTCTTTCCCTAATTTGACCTCACCTCGGCTTACTTTTTCTCTAATTTGACCTCACTTCGACCTGCTCTTTCCCTAATTTGACGTCACCTCGACCTACTCTTTCCCTAGTTTGACCTCACCTCCACCTGCTCTTTCCCTAATTTGACGTCACTTCGACCTGCTCTTTCCCTAATTTGACCTCACCTCGGCTTACTTTTTCTCTAATTTGACCTCACCTCGACCTGCTCTCTCCCCAATTTGACTTCACCTCAACCTGCTCTTCCCCTAATATGACCTCACCTTGACCTGCTCTTTCCCTAATTTGACCTCACCTCCACCTGCTCTTTCACTACTTTGACCTTACTTCGACCTGCTCATTCCCTAATCTGACTTCACTTCGAGCTGCGTTTTCCCTAATTTGACCTCATTCGACCTGCTCATTCCCTAATTTGACCTCATCTCAACCTGCTCTTCCCCTAATATGACTTCACCTCAACCTGCTTTTTCCCTAATTTGACCTCACCTCCACCTGCTCTTTCCCTAATTTAACCTCATCTCCACCTGCTCTTTCCCTAATTTGACCTCACCTCGACCTGCTCTTTCCCTAATTTGACCTCACTTCCACATGCTCTTCCCCTAATTTGACCTCACCTCGACCTGCTCTTTCCCTAATTTGACCCCACATCGACCTGCTCTTTCCCTCATCTATCTTTCCTTTGTTTCACTCATCTTTCCCTCGCCTCTTCCTTTTAGCTTCTCCTCGACTTTCCTCTGACCTTCCATTAACCTTCCCTCGACCCTGCCTTGACCTCGGCCGCGGAAGGAGAGCAGTCTTATATCAAGTTTATGTCTCCAGTCTTCGTATCCGTCTTACTGAAGGCGGCCATGAATACGTCAAGGTAATGGGTATTTGGGGGACGCATTGCATTGCCTCTTGTCTTTATTTGAGTGCGTCTGCTGGGATGTGAATGGGGCTGTTTTGCTGTCGCTGTCTGTTTAGTCGTTGTCTTGTCTGTCTGTGTGATGGTTGTTGTTTTATCTTTTGTTGTATGTCGTTGATTCTTGTTGTTTGTCTGTGTTTATCGCTGTCGGTTGTTCTGTGTTGCTGTGTAATGTTGTCTGTCGTAATTGTGTTTAAGGAGATAAAACATGTGATTTTTTTTTCATCTTCTTGATTGATTTATCTAAAGAGAGAAATGCGAAAAATGGTAAAAAAGGAAGAACAGAAACAGAATAAGAAAAAGGAGCAAAAAAGAACGAGAAAAAACAACAACAACGGAAAACACACAGCCACTTTCCACGTCTTTCGCGGTCGGTTATACACCAGGAAAACCTTAACGACCGCGATCAACAGAGCGTATCCTCATTTCGTTGAAAGAGACTTTGATGGTCGACCCGGAAGCACACACACGCCCGCACACAGTTCGAATATGTACTGTGAACAACTGCGTTTGTACACAATTGTTGCACTGTGATCCACAGGTTAGGACTCCCTTCGGAGCGTAAAGCAACGGTGGATACATATATATATATATATATATATATATATATATATATATATATATATATATATATATATATATATATATATATATATATATATATATATATATATATATATATATATATATATATATGTTTATATTATTACATATATATATATATATATATATATATATATATATATCGTATATCGTATGGTATGTATATGTACCGTAACCGTATATAATCGTATCGGTGTGTGGGTGTGGGTGTGTGTGTATATATATATATATATATATATATATATATATATATATTATTATTATTATTATTATATATATATATATATATATATATATATATATATATATATATATATATTATTATTATTATTATATATATATATTATATACATGTATATATATATATATATATATATATATATATATATATATATATATATACACACACACACACACATACATACACGCACACGCACACACACACATGTCTGTGTTTGTGTGTGTGTGTGATGTCCTATTACTTCTGATGGATGTAGTGTCTTCTTCCCTCTTGCTTCAAGTTTGTGGTGGATACAGCTAATGGAAGAGCCAGTTGTTAGTCGACGCTAAGAAGTGAGCACTCCCAACCTCCGCTTGTATATATATATGTACATATATATGTATGTATGAATAGCGAGAGAGATGTAACGTGAGATAAGAGAGCGCACAATTACCTAATCGGGCAACGGTGAATCACAAGAGATAAGAGCGTCGAAATAGGTCGAGTCCTTATACCTCAGCTGACGCAAGTGGTGACGTCATCAACCCAGACACAATAGCTGTTTATCGGGCAAACAAGATGACGCAAACACATGAATGCACCTTTTTTTTTTTTTTTTTTTTTTTTTTTTTTTTTTTTTTTTTTTTTTTTTTTTTTTTTTTTTTTTTTTTTTTTCTTTTAGTGTGGTGTAAAAGTCCATTTTGAAAAAAGAAAATAAATAAATAGTTGGTGTATTACCTAATGGCTTTTTTGTGATATACGGTTTTTTAAATAATTTTCATTTATTTTTTACTTTTCATTGGGTCAGTGGGGATATGTTTGTTTGTTTCTTGTGCGTTGTTGTTGATTGTTTTTATTACCGTTATCATCGTTGTTGTTACTGTTGTGTTATCATCATTTTCATTATTAGTAGAATCCTCTTATCATCATTATTATTCTATCGTTTTCATCAACCTTATAATTATCATTGTTCCTATTATGATTATCCTCATTATCATTCTTAATATAATTGTTTTATTTGTATCAATTTTTAACATCACCATTATTGTTTTCAGTATCATTATTACCATTACCATCACTATTATCATTTATATTAAAATCATTGTTATCATTATTATCACTACTAATACTATCATGACCACCTTTATCCTCATTATCATCATTATCATAATCGTTTTTTTTTTATCATTCATGAAAATTGTTAATGTTGTTATTACTATGACTATTATCATTATCATTATCATAACTATTCTACAGATGTGTTTGTTTGTTTGCTTGCTTGCTTGTTTGTATCTATGTGTTTGAGTAACCGAATCCCAAAGCAAAGCAACCACTTAATTTGAACTTCACATTGCGAATAAGAACTATGGTTTCGAAGCCATATTCAAACCGTTTCGAAGCAATATTTCCCTCTAAAAAAAAAAACCACAAGACAGTGCTGCCCTTCTCCTCCTTCTTCATCTCCTTTCTCTCTTTCTTTTTCTTTTATATATCCTGCCCGGACATGAACGTTATCGTACATCGAGAGAAAGAAAAAGTAAAAAGAAAAAAAGAAGACAATAACGACCATTTTCGGCCGTTAACGACTCGAGTAAATCCTTCTGTAGATAAAAGTCCCGTTTCGCTGTGTCTTACCCCGTCTGTCATACGGGATATTGTAAGACAAAGTTACGGTATTAAAAGATAAGATTTCCGACCATGCGATAAATCGGATGAAATGTGCTCAGTGGCGTAGACTTGAGATACATTTTTTTTTTTTTTTTTTTTTCATATTTTCATTTTTTTCTTTGCCATTTTTTCTTTTTTGTTTTTTTTTTCATTTTTCATTTTTTCTTTGCATTTTTTTTTTCTTTTTCATTTTTCATTTTTTCTTTGCCATTTTTCTTTGCCATTTTTTCTTTCATTTTGCTTTCTTTCATTTTTTATATATTTTTTATATGGACGGATACAGATTTAAGATATAGAAGTATAATATAATATAATGATATATAATCATCACGGTGATAGAGTAAGTAAAATGATGATCGCAAGGACGATATCTTATATATTGTCATTAAGGAGCCATGAGGGTTGCCAACTAGGAATTGCTTGAACGTGGGACACGGCTTGCGAGAGTATTGTATCTCCGAAGGAAAAAAAAAGGGAAAACTTGATGCAATAACGAATAATTTATGGTCCAAGCGAGATTAATATTTTGGCTTTTGTTGCCGCTAATGATGTGGACTATTCGCCTACCATTTTTCAATTGCACTTGACGTAATAAGCTTTTCACACAATGTTAAAAAAATGAAAAAAAAATCGAGGATGAAAATTATCATCATAATTATATATACATATACTGTATATATACACACATATATATGTATGCTATATACATACATATGTATATACATAAACAGAGAGAGAGACCGGCGAGAAAGAGAGACAGAAAGAGACCGAGAGAAAGAGTGAAAAGAAACTCAAAGATAAGCATCTGGACGCGACAGCAACAGGCGCTGTGTTTTGTCCAGCTCGAGTTCCGACAACTTTTCCTTCCTGCCTTCCCGTCTAGCAACAACCGCTAGTCGCTCGCTTAGTATGAAGTTGCTATACTGTAGCGTAGCTGGGAATGGAGTGTCAAAGGCTTTCAGAAGACATTAATGTGTAGATATTGACTGTTTTTTTGTTTGTTTGTTTTATATGTTGTTCCGTATGGTAATTGGAA
>BOPN01005841.1:22500-25000 GCA_017312705.2 Penaeus japonicus | reverse complement strand
AGGAGTTGTAACGGAATTAAGCTAATCCAAAGGAAATTAGTGGCGAGGGGTTAGGATAGCAGAAGGGGAAAGCGGCGTTATGGGCAGAAAGCAGAAGAGGCAAAGGTCGAAGAGAAAGTGGAAGATGGAAGGAAGGAGGAAAGGAAGAATCAGAAAAAAAAAATGATTGTTTAAATTCTGTGTAACTGAATAAAAGGAGGTGATACTTTTTCCTTAATTCCTAACCAAGAAGTTTTTATTGTCAACATCTAATAGATATAACTTAGATAAAAAGAAAATAAAAAAATAAAAAACACCAGAAGATGAACATTCCAAAATTGATATAAGCAAGTTAACAAAGTAAGTACCATACTAAGACTAGATGAAATGGATATACACATGAGTAAAAATGAAATGAACAGAACCAAAAAGAAAATGAAAGCGAGTGTAGCTGTGATTAGATTAACCAAGTCCAAACTCTTACGTCGGTGAACGTCAGGCTGTGTTAAAAAAGTTCACAAATTTCTTCTCGGTCTTACGGGCGTTCACGAAATGTTATACACATACATACATGCATACATATATATATCTATATCTATATCTATATCTATATCTATCTATCCATCTATATATATATATATATATATATATATATATATATATATNTATCTATCTCACTATCTTTCATTCTCCCTCTCTCTCATTCTCTCTCTCTCTTGTGTGTGTGTGTATATATATATATATGTGTGTGTGTGTGTGTGTGTGTGTGTGTGTGTGTATGTGTGTGTGTGTGTGTGTGTGTGTGTGTGTGTAATGTAGAGCTATATATATAAATAAGAAGAAATGAATAGATAACATGAATAGTGAAATGTAGCAAAATAGAAAATACAAAAACAAAGGATATAGATAATAGATTGCAATGAATTAATGAATAACCAAATGAATATCAGTATAGATATAAATGCATCTATCTGTTGTATAATTTATCTACATGAATATCAACCCGAATTTTCGTCGCTCGCCCAATCCCTCAGCACAGAACAACCTGTTCTTCGTCTCCCAAGATGCAACCGAAATCTTGGCTCGGGACAGTCCAGCGCTGGACTCTCCTGAAACAAGTGTGAGACAGTCCATGCGCCATGTTCCGCGAAAGAAGCGTTTTGCTTTTCTCTTTAAATTTTGCGATGTATACATTGATGAAAGCTTATTCCGGTGTCCGACGAGGAAAGTGATCTTGTCGCTGTTTGGAGATTTAGAATGAGAATGTTCCTTTGTGTCCCGGGCGGCAGGGGCGGCAGGGGCGGCGGCGTCGGAGCGGGCGTCAGTGTCGGATGGTGATGGTGGCGATGCGTTGGGCGCAGTGGTTGTTCCGCGGGCGGCTCGGGAGGCGCAGCATGCGGGCGAAGGCGCGCCGGAAGTTGTGGTTGCACAGCGGGTACAGGACCGGGTTGAGGGCCGAGTTGAGGTAGCCCAACCAGATGGTGGCCGTGTGCGCGTGTGCGGGCACGCACGTCTCGCATAGCGCCATGATAGGGAACAGCGTGAAGTACGGAACCCAGCACATCATGAAGCAGCCCACAATCACGCCCAACTGCCGCGCCGCTTTTCGCTCCTTCGCCAGGTTCACCGTTTCCGCGCGCCGCCCTCCGGCCGCTGCGCTCGCGCCACTGCCGCGCCCTTTCAGCGTCGCGCGCTTCCGCGTGCCGTTGCTGGCGTTGGCACTGCTGCGGGGGTTGCCTGAGGTGTGGGCGGCGTCGTAGTGATGGCGCGCGTTGTTGGCGCGACCGCCCCTGCCGTCCCACGTGCTGGCGGCGGACGGCGCCGGGTGCCACGACGGGTGCGGCCGCGAGTAACTCTGGTAGCAGTGAATGTGGTTGTGGTGCGGCCCCAGGCGCCCGCCGCCGCCGACCTGCCGCCGCAGCTGCTGCTGGTACTGGAACGCCTCCTCCTCCTCCGCCGCAGCCGCAGCCGCCTCCTGCTGCTGCTGGAGGGCGTGGTGGCGACCTCGGCGTACGGCAGCAGGCGAGTCGGGGTCGGCGTCGTCGGGCAGGTACTCGACGCTGACGGTGACGCCGGCGAAGTGCGAGCAGTCTTGGCAGCCCGGAGACACCACCGTCAGACTCTGGAAGTGACTGCGGGGGCCCTCGGCTGGCGGCGCGGACGCGGAGGCGGCGGCGGCGCGGAGCCCGGAGCGCCGCGGGGACGAGGAGGAGGAGGAGGCGTGCGGGCGCGGCGAACGACCCGCGTTGCGCGAATTAAGGCGCGGCCCTTTCTCCGCCTCGCTGCAGGAGTCCGTCGGCAGGTCGTGGTTGGAGAAGTTGACGCGGCCGAGCGCCTGCCGCATTTTGATCTCCCGGAAGATGCGGCAGTAGAGGTACAGCATGAGCGCCGTCGGCAGGTAGAAGTTGAGCGCCGCCGTGACGGCCTTGAAGGCGGCGCTGTTGGAGAACTCGGTCTCGCACACGTGCGGCGGGTGGAGGCGCTCGCCGCCCGTCGCCAGGTAGTGCCAGGCCAGCACCGG
>BOPN01005841.1:0-5000 GCA_017312705.2 Penaeus japonicus | reverse complement strand
CAATTGCGCAAATTAACAAACAGACAGACTAACCAACAAACAGGAAATAAAACGACTGACAAAACTGCATCCGATTCTGTTTCTCAGAGTCGATTTAAATTAAGAGCAAGGGGGGGAAGGGAGCTAAATTAAGGATACCCAATCACCATCATAAAAACAAACACGTATCCCCAACCAAAAACAAACAAAAACCCCAGGACGGTGCCTCGATCTCCAGAACCTAAACCATCTTTAATCGAAGTATAATCGGCAGGAAGCGAAACGTAGACTCAATCCGGATTGGCGGCGGGTTACATTTCATCAACATGAATTGATAATTATCGTCAGAAATGTCAATCCTGGAGAAGCGAAACGGTTCTTCGATGATCGTGCTATGCGCTGTTCATTTGTTTATCATCGTAGACATCATTGAGTTCGGACGCGGCAAAAATATATTCATTGTTGTAGGTCTAAATCTTGTTATCTTTCTGTGGATGATGAATAAATGTGTGTATATCTGTCTGTTCATCTATCTATATCTAAATATCTATTCTTCTATTTATATCTAAATATTTATTGATCTGTCTATATCTGTATATCTATCTATCAATATCTATCTGTCTATCTATATCTACCTAACTATCTATGAATATCTTTCTATTATCTTCTTTTCTATAAACATCTATCTATCTATATCTATATAACTAAATCTATCTATATATGTCTATTTCTTTCTATATCTGTATATATCTACCAATCTATCTGTCTTTTTAGCTATCCATGTATGTATCTATCTATTTCCTTCATCTATAGCTCTATACCCGTATATCTATTAATCTATCTATATATATCTACTTATATTCATCTATCTATCTATCCATGTATGTATCTTTCTATTTGCCGTATCTGTTGATCTATATATGTCTATTTGTCTATACATCTATTGGCTTTATCTAACTAACTATCTATCACTATCAGTCCATCTATCTATATATATCTGCCTTTATTATTATATATATATATATATATATATATATATATATATATATATATATATACATACACACACACACACACACACACACACACATACACACACACACACACATAATCGGAAATGCATAAATGCAGAGCACACACGCACAAACATACACACACTAGATAAAGTAGTTTTAACACCATGAACATCCAACCAAGACCTAGCTTAACAAATCATAAGCTTTGCTATTTACCTTAAAGGTAAAAATTTAACACGAGCATCTCATTTCATCCAGTATATAACGCTGCCTTTCTCATTCTGCAAAAGAAGTCCAACTGACATTGAAGTTATTGCAGAATTCTAGGGATCAACATTACGAGTTAAAAACTGCCAAATAAAGTTAATGACTGGTGAGAATAGAGTTACGACCAATAATCGCTTCAGAAATGCCAGTTCTTTCAGGCTGCTTCGTCGAGGCTCGAGCGCAGGTTATAGCGGCTGGCTTTCAACTGCGTTTCAATTACATGAGAATGCGACATAAAGGGAAGATATGAGAGTATCAAAATCATAATTTATGGTAATGTTAATGACGATGTTAAAGATATCAACGGTGATCATGTTGCTAGGGACAATAGCAATATTGATTAGAATCTCTAATGCAATATATAAGCGTAGAATATTAGGTCTGGACAAGAAATGTAAAATATAAAATAAGATTCACAATATTAACAAAAATCCATATATAAATGTATATATATATGTATACACACACACACACACACACACACACACACACACACACACACACACACACACACACACACACACATATATATATATATATATATATATATATATATATATATATATATATATATATATAAAGTATGAGATGCAAGTAAACAAACGAAAACATAAAGATCAGGACACTAATCACGCACAAAGGAAAAAGAAAGGAAAATACGGAAACACACCCATAGAGAGAATTGCTTGTTTGGCCATAATTACACTGTAAAAAATCTTTGTGGCAGTGTTTAGCTCTGATTTCATCTGATGTATATGCAGCGATTCTGGGATGGGA
The DNA here is from genome assembly GCA_017312705.2 of Penaeus japonicus. NCBI lineage: Eukaryota > Metazoa > Arthropoda > Malacostraca > Decapoda > Penaeidae > Penaeus > Penaeus japonicus. The sequence continues at coordinate 2,961 of BOPN01005841.1, read as the reverse complement.
GGATCGAGCCTGTGATGGTGATGTCATGTGTGTGTGAATATTAGCGGATAGTAGAGTTGTTCAGCTGAGCCTTTTTGTATGGACTCACCCACGTGTTCAAGAATTCTTTGTTTGAGCCAACGTCTTGTCCATCCAATGTACCTAAAAAAAAATAAAAAAAAAAAGGGCTTGATATTATAACTGTTAGGGAAAACAATTTTCAATCTAACTTGTAGGAATTAATGTTTCGGCATCTTACTTAATTATTTACGGACATAAAATACAACAACTAAATAACCGAAATATGGTAGTTTTATGTATTTGTTTTCCTTGGGAACAGTTGGATTTATTGTTGGCTGACATATTTTGTTATTCGAGAACAATCGAAGAGTTCTGTCGAAAGCACTGCCAGGATAACCGTTAATTTTAGAATAGTCTGCCAACTGCAGCTGATGTCTTGTGCTCTGATGATTAATATGGAAATGCTATTGCGAGGTGAAAAACTCAAATACTTGAATCATAAACCAGTAAAGGAGGATTTCCTTTATATGGTAGAACATAAGCGCCTGTTTTCTTTTGAGATTAGTGCATCAAGAAAAGTTTTTTTTTTCTTTTTCCGTTTCAAACGTAAACTTAATGCTTGGGTGTTGGTCATTAAGTAAATCAATGTTATCTTAAATTATGATAATTATTATCTTAGCGATAGTAACTGCTTCTTCTCCGGCTATAACTATTGACGTCTGACTGACTGATCTTCAGAAAGTTCGTTTATTTTATTCATACGCTTTTTTTTTTTATTCTTGATTATATTCCTTATGTTTTCTCATTCTCGATATTTCGATTATTTCAAGATCGTTTGCCTGGCCTTTCTGTGTCCATGTTCTTGTCATATCTGCTTTCCTTTTCTTTGTTCTTCTCCTTTCTTGCTTCTTTGTTTCCTTCCTTCGCGTCTGGCTTTCCCTCCTGTTCCTCCCTTCATGGCTTGTCATTACGCCTCTCGCTCCTCACAGTAAAGTTCCTCGCCAATTTTCTCGCTTTCATCTCTCCCCTCTGTTATCAAATACTCTACTTCCAGCCTCTTCATTCCCTCAATTTCAAATCTTCATTTTTTTTTATCTCTCCCTCCCGATCGTATCTTTAAGGAGTCAACAGAGGGAAGATAGCAGGCGGGAAAGTTACTTTAAAATGCCTCGCGAGAACGAGTGAGTGACGATCTTATTCGAAGTACGATGTGTCACGACTTCTGTGCCTTTTATAATGAGCTTTTTTTTATTAAGATAATGCGCCATACATATGATGGTTTATTTTCATTAATCTGTCTGTCTCTTTCTACTGTCCGGTATACATTCTGACAAGGAGGCTGTTACTACACGTACGTATCTCAAAAGAAACTTATACTTACTTAGTTCATAAGTTTTGATATCGCCTCCGCCACTCAGACGTGAGGAACCCCCGAGGAAAACCTCTAACCATTATGAAGAAAAAATGAAACAAAAACAATGGTGGTGCGTCTTTTTCGGGTTTGAAAGGCATGTGAGTTTGGCTGGGTTCTCCATATAGTGAATGGGTCATAACAAAAAAAAAAGAAAAGAAAAAAAAAAGATTCCCCTGTAATTAAACAAAGCATACACAAAGAAATTAACATACTTAAAGAACGGGCTTATTATCAGAACTAATGATTTTGAATGTTTATCAACTCGTGTTATCTTAATTGGTTAGACTTTTAGGGTTTCCTTTCTTTCACTTATTTCTTTTATACTGAAATTTACGAAACTTTAAGCGCGAACTATTTTTATTTTTCTCTCTATTGACAACCATTGCTTTGCCGAATGGAATTGATCGCTTGATTTACTTTAGTTGTTCTATTTTCTCCCCCTGACCTTTGAATGTTTGAGGATATCACTGATTATGTTGACCTGGTCGTCAGTCCTCGTGGTGCGTTACACACAGAAAAAAAAAAAAAAAAAAATTACAACGGTTGGCTGTAACTCTTGCTTCCCCTCTCCTTTACGGTTCGCATTGCCTTTGTTTTATTGTTTTATTATTGACCTTTGAACCACTATCGGGTTGTCACCTATGACGAACCTCATGACTCTGACCACTTTCAGCTGACACAGAAAAAAAGAAAAACATTAGTGATGAAATCCATCCTCTAAAGCTTCTTTAGGAATATCTCTCATTACCCTAGTTTTTTCTTTAACAAAAAAATAAAAAATAAAAATTGCAAAAAAAGAAAGAAAGAAAGAAAAAAAAACATTGCAAAAAAAAATATTGAAAAAAAAAAAAAAAATGCAAAGGACTCTCCAAAAGACCCCCACCTGAGAGCAGGAGAGCGCGAATAATGGACGGGGCAGGACAAGCGAGGCAGCTGTGATGCCCGTTTTCCTTTCCTTAGCGTAGTTGAATTATTAGGAGCTAATTCAAATAGATATCATAATTCAATAAAGGAGCCATTTTGGTATATTCAAGTAAGATTACTATTAGAAATGCCGCACGTGCTGTGCGGTAAAACAATAACAAAAGCGATTCAGCACAAACTGTTGAATTTTGGAGTAATGGGGATTCTCCTCAATTATAATAACAATGAAAACAAAACATTAAAAGGTATGAAATATGTAAATGGCATGATATGAATAAACTTATGAATATGATTATAAGAACACGCTATGATACTCATTCCTGGGATATGTAACTTACAGCCTAGATATATAAGACCTTAATCACATATCTTTACACACACGCACATTTATAAGTATATGAATATATGTGTATATATATATATATATATATATATATATATATATATATATATATATACATGCATATACATATACAAATACATATACAAATACATATACATATACATATACATACACATAGGTACATCAATCCATTCATCCATCCATCCATCCATCCATCCATCCATCCATCCATCCATACACACACACACACACACACACACACACATGTATGAATATATAT
>BOPN01005840.1:57500-59269 GCA_017312705.2 Penaeus japonicus | reverse complement strand
ACGCAAGAGATGTATTTGACGTGTTTCGACGGAGGTCTTTCTCAAAAATACATGTATTTTCAAGAAAGACCTCCGTCGAAACGGGTCAAATACATCTCTTGCATGTTTAGATATTTAGTCTCATTCATACCTCTCTTCTACACATATTTATGTAAATTATATATATTATAACAAAATAACTCCCTGTTTCCATATCTGATCTGTCTCTGTGTTTCTCTACAAGAGCTGAACATGATCAATAAATCCAGAATCTGGTTCATCCATAGGAAAACCAAAAAAAAAAAAAAAATAAATAAATAAAAATAATAATAATAATGATAATAAAAATAATAATAAATAAAATAACAATGAAGAAAACAAAGAATTATTATACCTAAGAAAAATATCGCCTTTAACAGAAAAAGATGAATTGTTATAGATTTCTTGGTGGTTATATTAGAATCCCGAGTCGGCCGTATCAGATCGCGAGGTCATAGTAGCTTCGAGTAAATGTTCGTTTGTCCTCCAGAAATCAAGGTTTATTAATGCCACATGGGAAGGGGACGTTTCGCGTAGATGAAGGACTTGCGGTGAGGGAATGCTGATGTAGGGGCAGATTGTCTTCATATGTATCTGTTTATTTGTTTATCTGTGTGCTTGCTTCTCTCTTCCTCTCTTTCTCACTCTCTCTCTCTCTCACTCTCTCCATCTCTCTGTCTCTATCACCCCCCCCCCCTCTCTCTCTCTCACACACACACACACACACGCACACTAAGGGAGAGAGAGATCAGATAAATAAATATCAATAAAAGATAAATGGCAGCCACATTTAATGATCCCTCATACCTCCCTCCATCCCCTCCCTCTCCCCCCTTCCCCCTCCCTCCCAATCTTCATCAATCCCGTCCCGTCTTTCTTCATAGCGAGACACGGATTAGGGTTCTTTCTCCATTAAGATTACCTGGGTTTGATCTGTCAATCACACACGTTAATTGATTCACCGTGAATTAGTGGGTCTTGGAACTGATGGATTTTGCGGGGCTAAGGCTTGTCTTTACTGTTGTGGCGATGATTAGGAATTTCATGGGAATGGGAGTGTGTTTGTGTGGATCGTGGGGGAAGGGGAGGGAGGTTGCGTTCGTGATGGAGATAGAAAGATAGAGGGAGAGAGAAATAGATAATTAGATAGGTGAATAGAGAGAGATGGTTGGCAGAGAGAGAAAGGGAGAGAGCAAGTAAGGAGAGAAGGTGAGAGAGAGGTGTATATATACAAGTAAAAAGAGGAAAAAAAAAAATAAATTAAAAGAAAACCAAAGGCAAAGGCACCTCAAAACAAGAAAAAATGACAATCCTCAGGTTTTCCATTATAATAACTGGAACGAGAAAGAAAAACGAAATGCCACATGGGAAAATATGGCAAGACTTTAAACAACCGAGAACAGTGTTGCCTTTAGGGATGAAGGAAGGGAGAGAGATACACACGAATGGGAGGAATTTGGGTCCGGATTAATTGATATGTTTCTTTGTGTATGTCTCCGTTTGTCTTTCTGTTTTTCTTTCTATCCCTGCCACCCTCTCCTCTCTCTCTATCTATCTATCTGTCTGCCTCTTTCTCTCTATCTTTCTCTCATTCTCTCTCTCTGTCTCTCTATCTATCTATCTATCTCTAACTCTTTCTCTCTGTCTGTCTGTGTCTCTCTCTCTGTCTGTATCTGTATCTCTCTCTCTCTCTCTCTCTCTATCTATCTATCTATCTATCTCTAACTCTTTCTCTCTGTCTGTCTGTGTCT
>BOPN01005839.1:67500-80000 GCA_017312705.2 Penaeus japonicus | reverse complement strand
GACGGGTGGTACAGTACTGTACCGCTCATTCAAAAGCCCAGTGGCCGGGCGGCACAGTATTGTGCCAGCCATTCAATTGATTTAGGCCTAATAATTCGAACGCCCCGGCATTGTGACATTCAAGGCTAGAATGCCCCCGTCGTGGATGGGTTAATTATGGAACACTTATTTATATTCTTAAGATATCAGCAGAGCTTAATTTTGGGATAATTTAGAATTCTAGAATTTCCAGGTTAAATAAAAAGAGAGAGAAAAATAGAAAATCAGATTATATTTCATTTTGCTTGTATTATTGAATAGACCCAAAACATGTTTCTTGCAATGGAATATTAAAGTTATCACTCTGAGCTAAGTTTCAACATACACATAATTGAACACAAAATATGCATGTACTGTCCATAAAGGTATTGTTTTGTTAATTCTTTTTACAAAGAGTAGGTTCCACAAGCAGAAAGTAAGTAGAGTAGTTGTACATCATTGTTCTAAAATGTATATAATAGTATGCTGGCTTTTGTCAGAGAATTACTAATGAAATTTTGGAATAAACTGATCCCACCCAGTTTTATTTTGCCATAATGATGAATTATATATTGGTTGATAACATTTTATAATTAAAGTAGCAGTCTGAATTGGAAGTTTAAAGATGAAATATGAGTATTTAGCAACTCCCTCCTAATTATGTTAATACATGGACTTCATGTCCGAATTTGTTTTAGCATGAATCTAAAAAGAATTTCTAAGAAATGCTTTTATGATTTGATAATTTGAGCCTGAATAAGTGGTTGCCATAATTGATAATATTTCAAGGAAACCCTTTTGTATCTGTTATCTAATAAATATTTTTTTCCAATTCACAGATAAACAAATTAATCTGTTTTTATATTTTCAGGAGAACATGGATTATTATCACGGCCGGGCATGGGAATATAAAAGATCTGGATTGTCGGGATTTCAGTCGAGAAAAGGTATTTTCCCATATTTTTGGACCATGAATGATTATTATTATCATTATTATTTTTATTATTATTATTATTATTATTATTATTATTATTATTGTTATTATTATTGTTATCATCATTATTGTTATTATAATTATAATATTGTATTATTACTGTCATATTGTCATTATTATTATGGTTATGATCATTATTATTGGTAATGTTGCTGCTTTTGCTGCTACTATTATTATTATTATTGTTATTATTATCTTGTCATAATAATAGTTATTATTATTATTATTATTTTTATCATGATGATAAAAAATATTTTTGTTATAACTGTTATTTTTATCAAGAATTTTGTTGTTATTATTATAATAATAATAATAATAATAATAATAATAATAATAATGATAATGATAATAATAATGATTATTACTATTACTTTTACTTTTACTATTACTATTACTATTATTATTATTGTTACCTTTATTGTTGTTATTATTATTTTTATTGTTTTTGTTATTGCTATTATTGGCTTTATCATCATCATCATCATCATCATCATCATCATCATCATCATCATCATCATCATTATCATTATCATCATCATTATAATCATCATCATAGTAATAATGATAATAATTGTGAATATTGTTTTCATTTATCAGTTTTGTATTTTTTGCAATTCAATATGAGCTTTCCGTCTCCATTTTCAGGAACATATTTATTTTTTTGTTTTCTTCTCTGCCTCCTGCTTTCCTTTCCTCTTCCTCCTTTTCCTACTCTCCTTCCACTTCTTCCTCTTCCTCCATCTCTTCCTCCTCCTCTTCCTCCTCTTCCTCCTCTTCCTCCCTCTCTTCTTCCTCCTCTTCCTCCATCACTTCTTCCTCCTCTTCCTCCATCTCTTCATCCTCCATCTGCTCTTCCTTCTCCTCCTCCTCCTCCTCCTCCTCCTCCTCCTCCTCCTCCTCTTCCTCCTCCTCTCCTCTTTGCCTCCTCTTTATTCTTTATTATTCCTTATTATTCTTATTGTTCTTTTATCATCATCCTCTTCACTTCCCTCTTCTTTCTTCTCGTTCTTATTCCAATTCATATTCTGAGACTTATTCTTATTCTCCTTTATATCAACACCTTTACTTCCTTCTTTTTCACTTGCTCCTTCTGCTTCTCCTTCTCCTACTTCCTCTTCCCCTTCCCCTTCCCCTTCCCCTTCCCCTTCCCCTTCCCCTTCCCCTTCCCCTTCCACTTCCACTTCCACTTCCCTACCCCCTTCCCCTTCTCCTCCTCCTCCTTCTCCTTCTCCTACTTCTCCTTCTCCTTCTTCTCCTTATCCTTATCCTTATCCTTATCCTCCTTCTCCTTCCCCTTCCCCTTCCCCTTCCCCTTCCCCTTCCCCTTCTCATTCTTTTTCTTCTTCCTCTTCATTTTTTTCCTTCTTGTCTTTGTTTTGTTTTTTCTTCTTTTTTTCTTCTTCCTTTTCCTCTTTTTCTTTTTTTCTCTTTCTTCTTTTTCTTCGCTTTCTTTTTCTTCTCTTTCTTTTTCTTCTTTTTCTTCTTCTTCTTATTATTATTATTATTATTATTATCAATATTATTATTATTATTATTCTACTACTTCTTCTGTTTCATCTTCTATTACTTGTTTTGTCATTGTTCTAGTTCTTCCTTCTCCTCCACCTTCACCTCCACCTCGTCCTCCTCGCCTACTTCTTCATCCTCATCATCTTCCTCTTCTTCCTCCTTCTTCTCCTTCCTCTACTTCTTCTTTTGCTTCTTCTTCTGCTTCTTTTTCTTCTTCTGCTTTTTCTGCTTCTGCTGCTTCTTCTTCTTCCTCCTCCTCCTCCTCCTCCTCCTCCTCCTCCTCCTCCTCCTCCTCCTCCTCCTCCTCCTCCTCCTCCTCCTCCTCCTCTTTTGAATATTGTAACAATTCAGAATCAAGATTTCTGATACAAGAAAGAAATTAACATTATTGTCTTATCTTTAAAGGAATCAGATCGAGCTTACATGAAGAAAGCAATGAGGATAACCACAGCCAGTACGAAGAAATCAACACTGATGATAGTGACACACTTGGCTACAGCAACGAAGATCTCGACAACCTTGTTGACAGTATTCCTCTTGATGACAGTTGTTTTCAGAGCAATGTAAATGCGCCGGATTCTGCACCAGTGATCAGCTTTATGGATAAGTGGGAATCGTGGCTCAAACAAAGCACCAACCGCAAGGACGACTCTGTTGCGTTTAATTGGTTCTTGGCTGATAACACAGACAGCGAACAGAGCATAATGGGTTACTCCCTAAAGTATTGTGAGTCATGTGAAACCTACTTCACTAAGAACCATGATTATCAACAACACCTAAAGTTTTGCATAATTTATCCAGTGTGCAAAGTTTGTAAAATGACCTTCAGGAACCGTTCTAAATTACATAAGCACATCGTTAATTACCAGCACATGGTAAAGGAAATCTGGGAGAGAGTGACACAGGCACAGTATGTTAGGCTGTGTAGAGAGGGAAGAGTCTTTACAAATAATTATCTTTCTGTCAAGCAGCGTCCAAATAAAAGAGCGCTCAGACAAAAATGGCAAGGGCAAGGGAAGGGCAATGTGATGAGGCAGCACAATAGCATTTCCTCAAAACCTCCTGTTAATGTCATGTCAGAGTCATCATTTTCAGGGACAGTGGAATCATATTCAGATGTCTTGGAAAAGGAGGCTAAAAAGAGTTCACAAGAAAAGCTTGTGACGGATGTCTTAAATAGAGTGGATACAAAAAGTCTCCAGACTGATGGCTGCAACAAGAATGAAGCTAATAAAACTGAAATAAGAAAGGAAAACATGCCTACAAAAAGGCTTCATACTCTGTTTTTCTGTCAAATGTGCAACACATATTTCATATATCTACAAACATTTAAAAATCACAAAGGAAATTGTAAAGGGAAAAATACTTGTATGGTGTGTTTCCAGAGTTTCCAGAATTTCAAGCTCCTCCTAAATCACATAAGAGAAGAGAAACACGCTGTGCAACAGGAAACTGCACATATAATTGCAAGTCATAAAACTTTTAGGAGACTCCTCAGAACCAAGAGAATTGCCCCATGTGATGTTTCAAAATATCAAACAGTGGCAAATGAAAAGTTAAACCAGCTATCTGGAACACCAGTCAGTGAAATGAACATAGAAGAAACTTCTGTTGAAGAAAACACACCAAAGGAGATGATAGTTAGCGAAAAATGTGATGAAACAATATTATGGGAGAAGGATAGTTTATCCAAGGAGAAAAGTGAGATAGTGAGCAAGGGATGCATAACAGAGGGTACCAGTGAGCATTTGCCAGGAGACAAACAGATTATCAAAGCCATGTCTGTAGAAAAAGAGGTTTGTGCTGATTCAGAAAACTGCCAAGATATGTTAGATGGAGTTAGAATTAGCAAAGAGGAGTTTGCTATGGGTCAAGATGATACAATGGATGATCATATCAAACAAAGCCCAGTGTCTCCGAGTGACAGTGGATGTCAGATGGATGATATCTGCCATGACATAGATGGCCCTTTTATTGGCTTGGATATTAAGGAAGAGGTACTAGAAGAAAGTGTAAATACTTCATTTCAAGATGTTGAAAGAGAGAAGATAGGAGAAGCATTTGATATTAATATAAAAGAAGAGAGGGATAAATGTAGCACATTGCCAAATCAAACCTTAAAAAGAAAACAGAGTTACAAGCCTCTACCAAAATCTGTGAAAATAGCAAGGCTGGAACACAAAACCGACTCCCTCACAAAATATCTTGAAGTGCAGAGACATCCTGAGAGACAGGTCCGTTGCATAAAGCTAAGACTAAGGACCGAAAATTGTCCAGGTTGTATGGAATCAGTTGATGCCAGATCAGCTGTCCTGAATACAGTGACCTTAGAAGTATCTATGTGGTGTAAGACTTGTGCTTGGAATATACTCTTTACTGATTTCTTTCATCCATAATAGAGACAACAGTATAAAAAAAACATATGATAGAGTATTTATTTCATGTCTGAAATTTTACAGAATTTTGTCATTTTGAAGAATGTATTATTTTTATACTTTAGTCCTTTCTGTCTTTTTTACCAGTCAGTGTTGATCATTTTCATCATTATCATCATCATCCTTAGTTCATGTCGTAAATTTTATATTTTGGTTCCCATTCTGTAAGATTTTTTATTTAACACTTTCAATAAAATGAATACCCCTTGTGAAGAAGTTGATTTCTTTATATGTAGATTCCTTAATTTCATATGGTTTTATATTATGTGCAAAGTTTAGCAAAGAAATGTGATTTCATTTTCCATGTCAGTGTTCCCAAATAATGTGATCTGACAAAGATGTATTTTTGATAAGTTATTATATTTGGCAAATTGATCATAATTTCAAGTTGATCAATGTTAGCTGTAGCTATCTTGTATGTATGTATGTTCATCAAGTTTTGTAACTTCTCATACTTTGATTTTATAGTCCCAGATATCAGTTTGATCACTGTATGATTTTATTATTTCATTTATTTAATTGACTGACTGATTTTTTTCTTCAGTTTTTATGTTTTTTAGATTTTTTCTTTCCAATTGCATTTTTTTCTTAGATATTCTTGCCAGTTGCATTTTTTTTCTACTGCAAAACTGCTGTTTGAGCAGTAATACAAAAATAAATTATTCAATGATAATTAGTTTGATTAGGATCCATTCACATAAAATGTTTGGCTTGTATTCATATAGTTTATTAGTAAGGTTTAGGTAGATAAAGATACAAGAATGTGAGACATGATTGTTTAGTAACATTTGGAGTACTAGTACAATGACCACTCAAAATATGCTTGGACAATTGCTTGGACAAACTTCATACATGCATGTGAAATAAACATACACATGCTCATGCACATGCACAAGGACAGGGAAATGGAGCAAGAGAGAGCTACCCTGGTTAACAGTAGCCTATTTGTTAAATAACAAGTAAGAGCTCTGTGAGGAATAATCACTGCAAAAATCATAATTATAGGCATCCCTTCTATGTTAAGAAGAAATTATTCATTGTACCCTTATGTTGAATTTGAAAACTAACAAAGATTAAAAACAAAAAGAGTAATCTGTAATACAGATGTTTTGTTTATGAAGTCTGATTTGCAAATTAATTGGGCACTTGGAAGCACTATATTTATATAAAGCACTATTTTTATACTAGTTTTTACAAATTCATCAACATTAACCCATTCCGGATGGGGGATATATTTGCTTGCTCAGTCTCCAGGATGGGTTTTATTTCAGAGCCATGTAACACCTTAACTTTTTCCACTCTCTTTCAGTCACTCTTTGTAAAACTAGAACTATTTTTATGTTTTATTTTGTGTGTGTTTTGTTGCACTGAGAGACTTATATGTGTCATATCACAGGCTCTATCAATGCTGCAGTTGACTAAAATTGTAGTATAGGGTTCATATCAGCTCCTTATTTTCTTCATACCCAGTGTGATAGAATTATTGCTGTTTTATGGGAGGACAAAAAACAACTTTTTTATAACCATTTGTGTACTCTCATGAACTAATATGAGAAAATAACTATCCACAATGTAGATAACATGAAGAGGTAGGGATGAGGAAGGAAACCTGAGCTTATGACTGTGAGTGCCACAATAAAAGGCATCCCGAATGTAGGTGCTAGGCATGGTTTGAGTTGCCTTCCTTTTCTCATTCTGCCTGCACATCCTTCATCTGCAGTTCTTTAGGGCAAAAGGTCTTCAACTTGCTGTGTGCCATTGCTCTATAAAGATATTGCTCGCTAGAGACCATGGATAGGTGTCATTCAAGGCTCTCTCTCCTACTGGTGCAGGAGGTAGAGCCATCTAGGTTTTGGATGTTAGATGAAACCCATTTTGCTTGATATTACAGCAATTATAGTAATTATGACTGGCAATGTCACCATCACTCACTCATTATTCATAGCACAATAAAATAACACAGTGATGCAAAATCGTTGAACACCATGTACGTCATGACAAAGCTCCTGCAGCATGTATATCATGACACCCATACCAATGGGTTAATAAAGCAGTTTATATTCATCACTTTTTTCAATTGGGGATATAAAATAAGATCAATATAATATCACGTTTATCGTATATACTCTTACAGTTTAGTTGGATGGCAATTATATGGCAACACAAATACAACAGAACCCACATGTTTACATAACATTCTTTCTACAAATTTGTAAAATGCCCATTTATCACTATGTAACAATGCTCATCTTTTTAACCAAATATAAAACTATATTTAATAATTTCTAAATTAAAAACAACAACAACAATAGTTCATAGATGTAGAAGGCTATCTTTTCCTAAATTTCCCATGAATCAAAGAATCTAATATTTTTGAAAGTGGAATTGTCTGGGTTGAAGCCACTGACAGTTGGGTGTCCATAGCCGACGTAACAATACAGGTGGAAGCTGCAAACAAGAGAAATATTGATATGAAATAGCATTCAAACATCTATTTTCAAAATTAATTATATTGTTTTTTTTATGATATACTTAAGCTTCAGAAAATATATGTGAATATGATACTAAGGAATACATGAGAAAGAAATTTATATAAGGTATTTTTCTTTTTCTAATTTACATAAGGGGATCTTTAACCAGCTAATCCACAGTATGTATTAGCAAGAACAATGATTAATTATTTTTTTTACCTGTAGAGGATGATGGCAAAGAAGACTCCAGTGGCCCAGTGGAACGCAAGACGCGCTTTTTGCACAGGCAACCAGGTGTCCAGTGATTCAAGGAGGTAACCCATTACCACAGCTGGAATGTGGGATTGCAGTATGTTAACATTAGGAAAATCACTGACATGAAAATCTTAGACTATCATTAAGTGAGAGCGTATTTCCCTATTTTCTTGAGTACATATCAATCGACATTGTATTTCTTTTTCTCAAATACAAATTAGACAAAAGTAGAGAATACAGATATACATCATTATACAAACCCTACCTGTTAGCATAGAGGAGAACTGGAGAGCTGGGAAGTAGTGGTGATAATAGAGGATGCGGTCCATGGCGTAGAAGGGAATGTAATGGAAGAGGTAGGCCAAGAAGAGCCACTTGCAGGCAAAGATCATCTTCTCCTTCCGTTCTGGTGTGGGGGTTGGAATGGGTTAATCAAGCGGTGAATACTAATGTGTGCGTGTGCGTGTGCGTGTGCGTGTGCGTGTGCGTGTGCGTGTGTGTGTGCGTGTGTGTGTGTGTGTGTGTGTGTGTGTGTGTGTGTGTGTGTGTGTGTGTGTGTGTGTGTGTGTGTGTGTGTGTGTGTGTGTGTGTGTGTGTGTGTGTGTGTGTGTGTGTGTGTGTGTGTGTGTGTGTGTGTACGTACATATATACATATGGTACTTCGAATAGGAAAATACAATTCTAAGTTCAAAATAATGGAATCCCCTCTTGCCATTGGCGAAGAACCCTTGACCTTACCTCTGACCTGCGGCTTGTCAGTGTGGCCTCGTTTCAACCTGTAGTAGTGGGCAATGATGAGACCGGGAACAACCATCAGAAACACCAAATTGATCCAGAAAATTATGGGATTTCCCAACAGCACGATGCGGAAGTAGACATCAAACCACACTTGAGACTGTCGGAAAACAAACATAAGTAATATACAATAAAATTGAATATTTGACAGAAAACAGACATAACATCTAACATAATCTAAAAGTTACCAACACGAGAAAATAACTCGATACACCAATTTCCTAGATCTACAAACACAATAACATCCCTTCAAACAGATATTCACTTGTCTGCATGATTAAGCAACACAATAATAATAATGTTATTCGGGTACTTAACCCTTTACGACAAAGTTATCACGGTCTATCATTCTTTGATTCCTTTACCTTGAGGCAGAAGGGCCACATCCACGGCCGGTGGGAATTGTAGCGGTCTTCTCCTTCCGGTTTCAGGCGACTGTTGATCCAGGTCATGACCCTGTGTGTCTCGACCATTCTTGAGAAGAACCCGCTCTCCAGGTGGGAAAAGCTCTCGTTCTTTACTGTTGGCAGAGGCATCAAGGTATGAAGAAAGTTCTTGGATTAGTTGAATAATGTGTTTCAAAGTTGCTTTTTGCTCTTGCTCTGGTAATGATGCCGTGGTGGAGTTCTATAAGTAGGAATTTCCCATTCTCGGATCTGCCGTCTTGGATAGACACTGAAAACCCTTTCTGCCCAAGTGGGTATGTGATATTTAATCTCAGAATTTTATATTATCATTTTTTCTCACTCCACATGGCCATGGTATTAGTAAAATATCTAAAAGCTTATTCCAGTAATGAATCCTACTTGAGTAAGAAATTATGCTTTATATATACTTTATAAAGTTCTAGGTCAGTCAGTAATTCCCAACCTTGCATTAGTTACGAAACTCTAAAATATAGTAATACGTCTTGTTATTTTTTTTATCAATGTTACTATTACCATAATAATTATTATCATTAATGTTTTTATTGTTATTGTTATTGGTGTAGTATTTATTATTACTAGTATACGAATGGAAATATTTACCTGTATTTGTATTTTGAAAACAGACACTTTAAAACAACAGCTTGATGACAAGGATAAGGCAATAAAAGAGCAAATTACGGGTAATACTCACGATGCGGGTTCATATTCATTTCAACCATCCAGTTGGTGTAATCGTCCATAACGTTCTTGGAGCATGTGATCTCCTGTTGGTTGAAGCCCCTGTGAAAACACCGAGAGCTCGTGTGACTCCATATCCTTTTTTATGCCAAAATGAAATGCATTCGTATGTAATTTTGGAATATAAAAAAGTGTAAGAGAAAGGGGAAGTGCAAGTACATCTAATCACTTCAATAGACGTTTATAGCCGTTGGAGTGAAGCACATTTTATATATATGCCCTAGTATTTGTAAATCTATAAAACTGCTTTAAAATTCTCCGATATTCAAAACCGTTATTTAGATTGTTTTGTTGGTATCGTGAGATTATCATCCTTGTTAAAACACACAATTGAAATATAAATATTATAGAAATGAATGCTTTCAAAAAACCTATATATGCGCTTTAAAAATCACAGCAACAGTAGTACAGACAACATTAGATCCTTAAAATCCACACGTCCCCCAAACACGCACACCCGCATTACCCACACGAAAGAACTACAAAAAAAACAACGTATCCCACAGTCTGACTTCCTCACAACCCACCATTTGAGAGGGAGCTTCTCGCGACTCCAGCTGAGGGCGCAGGTCAGCGGGAGGCAGATTAACTTGACACGCGAGTCGAGAGCCTTAACTTCTTCACCTGGCTTCCCCCCAACGACATGAACTGCCCAGATCTGCCACATGGTCACCTGGGAGGCATAAAGGGTAGTACTTTAACGCATCTCTGTTCAATCCAGTGAAGGGTGTTCATATTATTGCTATTTTTTCTGTTTTGTTGATGTTGCTACTAAACAGTTATTTTTATATTTTCAATTGTGATAGTAATAGACAAAATTATTATTAATACCATCATCATTATTACCATCATCATCATTATTATTATTGCCATTATTATTATTGTCATCATTATAATCATTAATGTTATTACTATTCCCATTATCATCATCATTATTATCATGGGTTTATATATATATATATATATATATATATATATATATATATATATATATGTGTGTGTGTGTGTGTGTGTGTGTGTGTGTGTGTGTGTGTGTGTGTGTGTGTGTGTGTGTGTGTGTGTGTGTGTGTGCGCATTTGCTAGTGTGTGTAAAAATGAACCAATACAATATAACAGCGAAAGAACTTACATTAGGATTGGAAACGCGTGCTTCAGGATCTTCGTCAAATGCTTTGTTCATCTTAGCAGCCAGGACAGGGTCAGTCAGATTCTGAAAAATGTGCATTTGGAAGAATATGAAAACGAACATTCTTTATACAGAGGGAGAGAGAGAGTAAAAGAGAAGAGCGAAAATGAGACATCCACAACCATCAGATCCTCAACCATCTCAAAACCAAACGCACGACTCACGTAAGCCTTGTTGTAAACAAGGTTGTGCTTCCTCGTCACGAGAGACATGTTCCTGTCGCAGGAGAGCAAGGACCCCGTAGTCATGTGGTAAAGCCGTACCCAGTCGCCGTTCATCACGTATTCGGGTAAACCATCGTAGAAACTATTGGACAAATCGGGGTCTTCCTCGGGGAACAGGACCTTGCTGTTGATTAGATGTGACAGGGAGGAGAATGAGGAAAAGTCGAGGAAAATACGGACTAAGAGGGTTAATTTTCGGGAGTACATCTGAGGGCGGGTAGTGCTTTTAAGGTTGGCATCTCAGAAGGAACTTATTCATAATCAAGTGTATCTGTGATTGACAAGAGCGGCGTCGCATTTGTATATATACAGATAATCATTAAACGCCAAAGGGACTCTCTAACAATACTTACAAGTAATTGTTGACGTCTTTGGCACCGAAACCCGTGAGTTGTTGCTTATTCTTCCCCACTTTCTCTTCCGGGTAGGTATGGTTGTGGCTGTGGAGGTAGATACCGCCCAGATTGGCGTTCCGAAGGGTGATTACGTTCCCGTAGGCTAGTTCTGATGCGAAGAAAAGGGAAAGGGTGAATACACGAATGCGCATTTGTCCTGGAAATAGTTGTATATGTAGAGACACATGTAAGCAGCACACATATACACGCAACTGGTCAACCGCCTATTCACACAATATATATGTATATATATATATATATATATATATATATATATATATATATATATATACATACACACACACATATATACACATATATGTATGTATGTATGTATAAATAGTATATATAATCATGATCATAATCATTACTTTTGGGCTGTGTTAAGTTGTTAAGAGCGTTCTCCTGCAGCCTCATCTGGAAACCAGGACTGAAAGCTCCTTCGTCCGCCGCGTGAAGAGATTTTCTGAAATTGAAGATTAGGTTCATGTTTTGCCCCTTAATGATTAAGTTATTCTGAGTCTATGAAGCAAGAAATATGAATACTCATGTTTTCAAAACTAAAGCTACGGAACTAAACTATATACTAGCAAAATCATCGGCACAAAAAGGACATTTCCACTCACGCTTTGAAGAGCAGTTGATCATGGACGTAGAAGACACTGACGTAAATCACAGCAGGTATGATTATCAGCGTCAAAACCCGAGCCATAAAGTGTAGTGCTACGCTTAGCTAAACCGAGAGAGAAAAAGAAAATAAGAAGCAAGTTCTTCAATTAAATTCTTCATTTCTGAGTAATTTCCACGTGAAATAAGCAATGGAAAAACTAACGGTCCTTACCAATGACCTGTCCAGTTCCCCCAGTTTCTGCCAGAGGTCGAGGGCGGCATATAGGCCTACAAGCAGAACGACGAAGAGTCCTACAAACTTTACGCTCATTACGCAACCAAGCATCGCGCCTGTGTAGATGTAGGCAAACCACCACTGCTTCGAAAAGGATCTGGGAGAGGGAGGTGGCCAGGGTTAGGGTCTACATGCAAAAGGAGACGAA
>BOPN01005839.1:27500-50000 GCA_017312705.2 Penaeus japonicus | reverse complement strand
GAAGGCTATTTTAAATTCAAATTCAAACTCTTCTATTCAGCAGTTAAAAAAGAGCGTCGGATTTCATCAGGAAGTTCGCGACCGTATCTTGTTCTCGACCGTGTGACGTCAGTTTCCTTTGTTTAATGGAAGAGAATGAGACACTGAACACTGAACCGTTTTTGGACAATAGTATATATTCAGTGGAGGTAAAGGGGATCTGGCACGTTGTTTTCTAGTCCTTAGTTGATGTCTGATGTACCTTTTTATGCCTGTACAGCGTGTGGGGAAGGAATCAAGAAAGATCCCGTGGCCCGTGGATTGTCCGTCTCAGATGAGTGATGGGCAATATTTCCCCTTCTTCATAAGTCTTCATAAGCTCGCGGAGTCTTAGGGAGGTACCTCATACGCAAAGCCGCCGAGTCCTTATTCCGAAAGGATCTTCGAAGGAGCTAGAAAAGGTAGAATCGAAAGTGTGAACTTCCCTTTTCGGTTCTCGGACGAGCGAAGTTTCGTCAGCCATGTCCTTCGGTTCTATTTGGCGTTTAGAGAGTAGATTTTCCTCGGCCTCTCCACAATTAATGGTTGATGGTATGAGAAAGGAAGTGTTTTTTTCGTATCTGCAGTGTTGGTCTATGTTGAGGGGAGGTGGTCTATATAGGCTTATGCTGGGTAAGATTGTCATGGGACCTATAGTGTGTAGGTGTTCCATATAACCCAATAAGAAAAGGTTAATGGTGAAAGTCTAATTTGGTCAGGTGGTCAGTATAGATTGCCCAAGGAGGTAAGGCTCAACATAACAGCCAATGATAAGCGAATTGCAGAAGGATGAGATTTTTTAGAATTGTTTTGAATACCATAAATACCTAACTTTTAGTATAAACTTTCTAATAGAATGGGGAATCTAGGTCAATGGCCTGCACTTCCCTACCATGGTCAAAACTTGAGTCTTTTGTGCTTTCTGGTTCATCCGAACCGATCTATCGTAATTCTTGCTTGAAAAACACAAAGAAATTTCTTCAGTTTGATATTATTTTTCTATTTCGAAGTTTATGTTTTATGTTCGTCATGGTTACCTAGGTTGATTAATACCCTGGTATATTGGTACATTTTACACATTTATTGTGTAATTGTTAACAGTAGAACTGTTCAGTGTGGCCTATGTACCTACAGTACTCAAGCAAAGACAACCAAACATCCATTGTATATGCTATACATATATATATATATATATATATATATATATATATATATATATATATATATATATATATATATATATATATATATATATATATATATATGTATGTATACATATATACTGGATATACGTATACATATATATGTGAAGGATTCATGCTAAACAAATTGAAAAAACAACGCATGGAAACAGGAAAACACACGAATATGCCGAAGGCCTTTTTGGTACAGAGATACAGAGATACATATATATAATACAGATATTAGGCCACATCAGAAATGATAATGTCCACATGTCAATAGGTAAGTAAATGATATGATATATATATATATATATATATATATATATATATATATATATATATATATATATATATATATAATGTCTATGTGCGTATGTGTTTGGGCATGTTAGCGTGCGAGTGTGCGTAGATTTGAAAGTCCTTTTATCAAAATCTCATCAGCCTCTCGGCATCGACGTCCATTTGGTCCAAGTCCAATGCCACGATAGTCTTCCTTTTGTTAATTTTCTGGTCAGTTGGTTCCAGGATCTATCACATTTCCAGGTTTGCTGTTGTTGAAACAATAGAGCCCTAGGTTACTGTATTGGTCATCGTATTTGAGGTCACAGCCAGGACTATTTCCTTTGCATCGTGCGTTCAACACGACACTATTATTCTCCCACGGGACAAACTCGGTCTCACACCCGCCGACTGTAAAGGTCGTGTTTGCGTTGATCGTAATTACGGGGCACTGTGCATCACCTGTAATGTAGGGAGTTGTCGATTAATTGCACATCGTGCTCTTCCAATGATACTGTTGTTACCTAATGCACATCATGTTGATAGAGATGCCCGTGTTCAGTTTTGTTCCAATAGAACAAGTGTGGGCAAACTACGGCTTGCCAAAGTCGAGTTTCTTTGACATAGAATGAAGTAGAAAACATCATATGACACTTACGCTTGGCAATGGGCGATGAAGCCGAGATGGCCAATCCTATGGCCAAGAAAGCCAGAAGTACACACCATTTGGCCATTTCAACAAACTCGCAATGTCGCCGTCACGTTACAAGAAGTGCGTGTGCAGGTCGCAGCAGGCGAGTGGATGCCATGGACGGATTCGGAGATGCTTTATACAACAAACGCATCCTGCTTCCGACCGGGCTGGGGCGCCGGGGAAATTTTCCTCGCTGGATTTCTATCCCGGAAGATCTTTTTTTTTTGTTCCGTGTAAGGACACTAAATGCTCGAGTATGATGTGTAATAACTACAAGGTGTAAGGTCTATGATCTCGCATTGAAAAATAAACAACAATAAATCTATATTTAGGCAACCGAAATGCAGAAGAATATTGGAGACTAGGCCTACGAGGATTTTTCTGAATACTTATACTAAAATAGAATCAGAAAGCTGAATTAACGATTTTCGAAAATAAGATCTAATTAAGCTGAGCAAAGAGCTTCCATATGGGAAAACGTGTGTGTGTGATCACGGCTACATTTTCACACACATATATGTATATTTACATACACACACATATGTATACATATATGTCTCTCTCTCTCTCTCTCTCTCTCTCTCTCTCTCTCTCTCTCTCTCTCTCTCTCTCTCTCTCTCTCTCTCTCTCTCTATATATATATATATATATATATTTATATACATATATATGTGTGTGTGTGTGTATTTATATGTATATACATATATATATATATATATATATATATATATATATATATATATATATATATATATATATATATATATATATATATACATATATATATATATATATGTGTGTGTGTGTATGTGTGCGTGTGTGTAGACACACAGACATATATCAATATAATATTTACTCACCTATATATGTGTTCATCCTCTTTATTTAAGGAAATAATATAAAGCAATGTGATTAACCTATTTATGGCATTCATGACAATAGATTTATTGCAAAAACAGATTTATCATTAACCTTTATGAGCTTGTTTTTTAGAAATTTTAAAAATGTTGAAATGCATGATTTGCTTCGGTTATATATGATTTATCAAAAGTATAAGCAATAAAGAAATGGGAGGATAAAAAATATAAACGAAACTAGATATCATACAGAAACCACGGGCCTGTCAAGGCCCAAAACTCCAATTCCCCATCACACAAGTAGCACAGTTTATGAAAGAGATTATGAATTGCCTTGCAGATCCACTTCCCGTTCTGAATCACACTAGCAATATATCATTAATCGATTGCTACATGTTCAAATGGGTCGCCAATCACAATTCCTGGGCCATGGGCAACTCACCCATAAAGCTTTACCACAATCCATCAACAACTTTTCGTGTAATCCTGCTGACAGACTGATTGGCTACCTTCCCAATCAACAAGGAAGAAAAAAGAAAGAAAAACAACTAGTGAAAAACAAACAAACAAACAAACAAACAAACAAACATCAGATCTGTTTAGACCAATATGGACGCCAATAAGAGTCGAAGATTATTCCAATTTATAATGGTGATAAGAAATTTCTATAATAGCTTAGAGAAATGCAGATTTAACTTAAACCTTTATCAGTTCCAATATTGAAGACCACATAGTGGAAGAACTTCACTGGATTATATTTAGACAATGTGCATAAAATATGTCTTTTATAATGAGCATCCCATGTGATTTTACTCTTGAAGCGCATAGTTCAAAGAAACGAATGTTAAAAAAAAGGAATAATTGTGTGTCCGCGTGTGGTAGTCTGTTCTGTGTGAGTTTTTATCTACACGAAAATAGCCAATGGATTCAATCCCCTTACAGAGGGCCACGCATTGCCTTGGACTGAGGACTGACCACAGGCCGCGGGTTATAAATATGGCCGAAATCTTGTTTAATATAGTTGTAATGATAATAATAAAGAGGAAGACACTAATAGTAATAGTAGTAATGATAAGAAATGTTGATAATAACAATAATAATGATAACGATAACAATGTTTCATAATGATAATGATAATAACTATCATTATGATTATCATAATTTTCATCAGCCTTATTCTTATTATTATTTGCACTGTCATTACCATAATCACCATCATTATTAGTATAAGCATGATATATCATCATTGCCATCATTATTAGTCATGTTACCATAATCATCTTTATCATTACCATGACTATTATTATTATTATCATTACTACTATCATTATTATTATCATTATCATTATCCTCCTCATCACTATCATCGTTAACAGTATTAATACTATGATTATTGTTATTAGTATCATCATCAGCAAGTCCTTTTCATTTTTATTAGTAAATTTTCCGAATAACACGGCGTTACTAAATTCCACAAAAGTGGTATCGATGGATTCCTCTCAACCTCTATTATTCATATATAGTGGATATAATGCGCGCTTCCACCCCTGGATCCCAAAATTTGGGTCTCTTTCTTTAAGGCACTTCATGCTACCTCGTCCTAATTGTGGGCATATTTCGTTTGCAAAATCTTACTTAACCCAATTACCTACCTAACTTTGCCTAGTTTTGAATTCAGCCCGTGCCAAGGGGGGCTTCGCCCCCTCCTTGTCACCCCCTATTTAGGGCACTTTGTGCAACATACCTTGCACAAAATACCTCGAAAAACACCATTCTCGCCCTGAAATTCAAGCATGGCTGTGTTTACGTATTTACGGCTGGCGACAAACTATGGACTGAAAATCCCCAATTAATTACCTGCATGCACTGTTATGTTTCCTATCTTGAGGAATCTATGAGATGAGGTCTCAGTTACTGTCATCACGGCGCAGTGTTGAGTTTATTCGTGGTCCCAGCATTTTCATTTGCAGCACTATTTACGTATCATAAGTATCACGAAGTGCCCTGAATAGGGGAGGTCCAAAGGAGGGCAAAGGCTGACTTCAGAACTAGGCAAAGTGACGTTGGTAATTGGGCTAAGATTTTGCATACGAAATATATCCGGAATTCATATTTTACCTTGCAATTTAACTGATCTACTTCATGCCCTCCCTTACTATCGGGACCCAGATTGTGGGTTCTAGGGGTGGAAGCCCGCATTATCTCCACTATTTATGAATAATAGAAGTTGAGATGAATCCATCGATACCATTTTTGTAGTATTTAGTAACGCGGCGTTATTCGGAAAATTTACCCCAAAGATTGATACCAGTAACAGTATATTAGTGAAAGTTAATGATTATTTAGGGAGAGTGAATTACTTCCCTAAGGTGCGCTGTTACATCATATGCCCCTACTTTGTCGGATGGACTAATGCTTTAAGAGGACCTCTTAAATTTTGTAGTGTACTCATCGGCAATATCTCGGGAGTGAGTGATTCCTATTCTGATATTTGTGAAATGATTAATGATTCTCCCACTCATAGCAATGATCAGGTACAGGCTGTACAGACAAGGTCATCCAAGAACAAAAGGACCCATCCTCTCGTTTTACCAAAGCTAGAGTCCCTAAGCATCACTCCAACGGAATTTGCGAAGTTGCAGAGTTCCTGCTCATCTTTGTCTTCTATCAGGGAGAAGGTCGAGTCGGGGAAAGTGCACACTACCCATGATAGTATGACTTTTGAATTTGTTAAAATTGATGGGTTGCTTTATCGGATATGCTTAAATTCTAACTTTCAAGATAAAGTTGGGAAAGTGTCTTTAGTAGTACCTTCTGACTGCAGAGCAATAGTAAAGGCTGTAGCTCACGAGTCTCCTCTTGCCGGCCATTTTTCACATCACAAGACCTTGAGAAGGATAACCGATCATTTTTATTGGCCAAGTATGGGATGTGATGTGCTGGATTTTTGTCGGTCTTGTGGAAAATGTCAACGAATGTCACACAAAGGGAGAGTAAAACCCGTTCCCCTTAAGCCAATGCCTATAATGATGGAGCCTTTTTCTCGTTGCCATAGATATAGTGGGTCCACTAAGTCCTCCCTCTGAGGATGGTCACAAGTATATTTTAACCCTTATAGACTTTGCCACAGGCTTCCCTGAAGGAATTCCCTTGAGAGAGATCGACTCGGTATTTGTCACAGAAGCGTTATTAGCAATATTTTCCAGGGTAGGTATCCTCAGAGAAATTCTTTCTGACAGAGGCACACAGTTCACTTCACAATTAATGGGTGAACTTCACAAACTGTTGGTTATCAAACCTCTGTTTACTACTCCCTATCACCCCAGTGGAAATGGTAGGGTTGAAAGGTTTCATTGTACACTGAAAGCCTCGCTTCGAAAATTGTGTGGACAAACCAAGAGATTGGCACCGATATCTCATTCCTACTTTATTCGCCCCAAGAGAAATTCCGAGTGACAGAACAGGATTTTCTGCCTTCGAACTCCTGTATGGTCGTGCTGTTCGAGGTCCTCTAACAGTGTTGAGAGATCTGTGGGAGGACAAGAGCATCAAAGATGACGAGAGATCTTCCTTCCCGTATGTGATAGAGCTCAGGGATAAGCTTGAGAAGTGTGCGAAGATAGCAGCTCGTAATGCTGATATCAGCTCCACCAGGTATAGGTCTTATTTTGATATTAAGTCCCAAGATCGTTATTTTAATCCAGGTGACGAAGTGTTAGTATTATTGCCGGATACTGCTAATAAACTTCTGATGACTTGAAGTGGTCCACATATCGCGATGGAGAAGAGGAATAAGGTCAACTATTTGATAAAGGAAAATGGATAACCCAAACTTTATCATGTAAATCTTCTAAAAAGGTATAGACGAGCTAACGTTTCTCTGGCACAGGTAATAGACGAAGTTGAATATCCACATAGCTGTCCAGGTATGCTTGATGTTGCTCAGTCATGTGTGGTAGATGTAGAAAGTGATGAGTATCCTGTTACACCTGATGGTAGAGAAGATTCGTTACGATCTATTGACATTTCATGTGCTGAAATGAGTTCAGAATTATCTCAAGATCAGCAATGTGACATCCATAATCTGATAAGATTTTTCAGATGTGTTTTCGGAAACTCCAGGTTGTACATCCCTTATTGAACATGACATCACCCTCTATACTACCGAGCGCCTGAAGCCTAAGATATATCCTATACTCCTTCATCTGCATTCGCATTTTGAGGAAGAGGTAGATCAACTATATAAGCAAGGAATCATTAGGTTATCATCGTCTCCTCACTGTTCCCCCGTGGTAATGGTACGGAAATCCGATGGTACGTATCGAATGGCTATAGATTATAGAAGCCTTAACTCTATCACAGTTTTTCATGCTGAACCTGCCTGTAAAATAGAAGATGATTTCCATAAGATTAATGGTGCAGTATGTTTCTCCGAGCAAAACTTGACAAAGGCAGATTCCACTCTCTGAAAGATTTAAGCCTCTGACAGCTTTTCCAACACACAAAGGTTTAATGGAGTTCTGCAGGCTACCATTCGGGTTAGTAACAGCTTGTTCTACCTATGTTAAACTTATGAGGCTCATTCTAGTAGGATTACCAAATGTAGCATTTTATTTTGATAACATTTTCATTTATGCTAAAGAATGGAAACTACATCTAGAAGCTATTGTCTCAGTACTTGAAAGTCTGCGAGACCACAACTTGACAGTTCGACCCTCAAAATGTCGGTTTGGGTTTAATGAAATAAGATATTTAGGTTTTGTGATAGATGGTAAACATCTGAAACCACTATGTGACAAGACAGATGCTCTGATGCAAATTCCAGCACCCACTACTAAGAAGACACTTCGATCTTTCCTTAGTATGATTTCTTTCTATCGTATGTTTATTCCTCAGGCATCCGAACTAATGGCTCCATTATCCGATCGTACGGAAACCTTTGCTGTGGACGAGTGAACTTGCTGAAAGGTTAGAGAAGTTGAAGTTGATATTGTGTCAGTTTCCTGTTCTCAAATTACCTGATACTAACATACCCTTCATACTCCGAACAGACGCTTCTGATTGTGGACTTGGTGCTGTACTGCTCCAATACTCCAATAATTCTCCATTCCCGGTGGCTTACGCAAGTAGAAAATTATTAGATCGTGAGAGAAAGTACTCTACGATTGAACGTGAGTGTCTGACTATCTTATTTGGTGTTCAAAGGTTTGAATATTACCTAAAAGGGAAAGAATTTATCCCAGAAGTAGATCACAAATCACTTATGTATATGAATACAGCGAAATCTTCTAATGATAGACTGGTAAAACTGGCCTTGTGTTTGCATTCCTTCAGATTCAGAATAGTTCATGTTACAGGGACTGATAACGTAGGTGCTGACCTCTTAAGCAGGTCAGGTAAATGACTTCTGATATTAATGGTACATAACCTAGCTATATAATTATTGGGGAGTTGTGTGAATATTTTCAATTACATCAAAGCATGTTTCTTTTTTTCTGTTATTAAAATGAAATTTCTTCTACAGAGGAAAACTGTACAAAAAGATTACGAAACTGAGGTTCGGGCGAGCTGTCTAAACCCTCATGTCGATTCACTCGACTTTTTCGACTCGTCCCACTTACAGGTGGAAAAGGGGGCGTGGCGGCAGATCGCTTGAGAACACCAGTGAAAACACACCTTACTGCAGCTGAGGGCCGAGTTACAGGACGTGGTGTCTTTCGTTCCTTTCTGATTTGCGGAAATATGGTGTAAGAGATTTGTGATTTGCAATTGTTATTGTTATTATTGGATAGGACTTTCAGCGTTGTTAGAAGTTCCTGCGTTGTTATAGCTCCTAGCGTTGTTAGAAACGAACCGGCCTTGGTTCTCGGTGAATATTTTTTTATCTATTTTTTTTTTTTTTAGGAAATTTCTACGTTGTTTAGGAGTATGCGGTTCGGTAGGGTTTCGGCGTTGTTAGATTTCTTGTCATATTTTTAAGGTTCACCTTGACCGCAGGTGACAAGTTTTGCTAATCTAATTAATTTATTTTTGTTACTTACTTGAAAGAAAGAATTAAGTTTTGGTGACGGTATAATGTTCACCGGTATTTATCTCAAACCGTCAGAACTGACGACATCCTTTAATTGCTATAGAACCTAATTATTCACAATATATATGAATATATATGCGAATTTATATATATATATATATATATATAATTTATATATATATAATATGTATATACATATATATATATATATATATATATATATATATATATATATATATATATATAAAGATGTGTGTGTGTATACATATATATGTATTCGGTCTGCATTTGTATCTGTGTGTATATTTGTATATATATATATATATATATATATATATATATATATATATATATATATATATATATATATATATATGTGTGTGTGTGTGTGTGTGTGTTTGTGTGTGTGTGTGTGTGTGTGTGTATGTGTATACATGTGTATATATGTATATGTATACTGTAGTTATATATGCATGTATGCATATATATGTATATATATATGTATATATATATATATATATATATATATATATATATATATATATATATATATATGGATATATGTATAAAGTTGTATATGAATATATATATATATACATACATATATATATATATATATATATATATATATATATATATATATATATATATATATATATTTATATATTTATATATATATATATATATATATATATATATATATATATATATATATATAAGCATATATATGTTTATATGTAGATATATATGTACATATACAAATCTTTAAACTTTCAAACATGATTTATGTAAAGCCTACATCAGCATCGGATTGTTATAGACTGAGAAAAATATGCTTCATTTTTCTGTGGTAAATCCTAGTATGATCTTTGCTTAAATTATTGATAATGAATTTGACCTAGATTGTGTCATGATTCCCTTATACTTAGGCAGAAATTTCCTAAAAGTTAATCGGTGGTTAAATAAGTTCGGTTGTTTAAATATTCAACTGCATCATATCACACATCGTCGTTTGACAAATTCAAGCCAAAATAGTGCAAACAGCAGGGAGGCTATTTTAAATTCAAATTCAAACTCTTCTATTCAGTATTTAAAAAAGAGCGTCGGATTTCATCAGGAAGTTCGCGACCGTATCTTGTTCTCGACCGTGTGACGTCAGTTTCCTTTGTCTAATGGAAGAGAGTGAGTTCTGTCACAGCGGAGATGGACACTGAACCATTTTTGGTCAATAGTATATATTCAGTGGAAGTAAAGTGGATCTGGCACGTTGTTTTCTAGTCCTTAGTTGATGTCTGATGTACCTTTTTATGCCTGTACAGCGTGTGGGGAAGGAATCAAGAAAGATCCCGTGGCTCGTGGGTTGTCCGTCTCAGATGAGTGATGGGCAATATTTCCCCTTCTTCATAAGTCTTCATAAGCTCGGGGAGTCTTAGGGAGGTACCTCATACACAAAGCCGCCGAGTCCTTATTCCGAAAGGATCTTCGAAGGAGCTAGAAAAGGTAGAATCGAAAGTGTGAACTTCCCTTTTCGGTTCTCGGACGAGCGAAGTTTCGTCAGCCATGTCCTTCGGTTCTATTTGGCGTTTAGAAAGTGGATTTTCCTCGGCCTCTCCACAATTAATGGTTGATGGTATGAAAAAGGAAGTGTTTTTTTCGTATCTGCAGTGTTGGTCTATGTTGAGGGGAGGTGGTCTATATAGGTTTACGCGGGGTAAGATTGTCATGGGACCTATAGTGTGTAGGTGTTCCATATAAACCCAATAAGAAAAGGTTAATGGTGAAAGTCTAATTTGGTCAGGTGGTCAATATAGATTGCCCAAGGAGGTAAGGCTCAACATAACAGCCAATGATAAGCGAATTGCAGAAGGATGAAATTTTTTAGAATTGTTTTGAATACCATAAATACAACACTTTTAGTATAAACTTTCTAATAGAAATGGGAAATCTAGGGCAATGGCCTGCACTTCTCTATCATGGTCAAAACTAGTGTCTTTTGGGCTTTCTGGTTCATCCGAACCGATTTATCGTAATTCTTGCTTGAAAAACACAGAAATTTCTTCAGTTTGATATTATTTTTCTATTTCAAAGTTTATGTTTTATGTTCGTCATGGTTACCTAGGTTGATTGATACCCTGGTATATTGGTACATTTTACACATTTATTGTGTAAATGTTAACAGTAGAACGGCATTAAGAGTTCAGTGTGGCCTATGTACCTACAGTACTCAAGCAAAGCCAACCAAACATCCATTGTATATGCTATATATATATATATATATATATATATATATATATATATATATATATATATATATATATATATATATATACAGTATATATATATATATATATATATATATATATATATATATATATATATATATATATATATATATACGTATATATATATATATATATATATGTATATACAGTATATATATATATATATATATATATATATATATATATATATATATGTATATATATATATTTATACACACACATATATATACATATGTATGTATACATATATGCTGGATATACGTATACATATATATGCTAAGGATTCATACTGAACAAATTGAAAAAAACAACGCATGGAAACAGGAAAACACACGGATATTGCCCGAAGGCCCTGCGATACAGATATACAAAGATACAGAGTGGGATATATAAAATACAGATAAATTAGGCCACATCAGAAATGATAAGTAAATGATATATATATATATATATATATATATATATATATATATATATATATATATATATATATATAAAATGTCTATGTGCGTATGTGTTTGGACATGTTTGCGTGCGAGTGTACGTAGTTTGAAATCTCATCAGCCTCCTTATTACTTATTACTTATCACCTATCCCTTATTAATTATCACTTATCCCTTATTACTTATCACTTATTACTTATCACTTATTACTTATCACTTATCACTTATTCCTTATTACTTATTACTTATCACCTATTAATTATCACTTATCACTTATCCCTTATTACTTATTACTTATTACTTATCACTTATCCCTTATCACTTATTACTTATAACCTATCCCTTATTAATTATCACTTATTACTTATCACTTATTACTTATTACTTATCACTTATTACTTATCACTTATCACTTATTCCTTATTACTTATTACTTATCACCTATTAATTATCACTTATCACTTATCCCTTATTACTTATTACTTATCACTTATCCCTTATCACTTATTACTTATAACCTATCCCTTATTAATTATCACTTATCACTTATCCCTTATTACTTATTACTTATCACCTATCCCTTATTAATTATCACTTATCCCTTATTACTTATCACTTATCCCTTATTACTTATCACTTAATACTTATTACTTATTACTTATTACTTATCACTTATCCCTTATTACTTATCACTTAATACTTATTACTTATTACTTATTACTTATCACTTACCGTGTTTGCGTATTGCGTGGGGACATTTCCGCAGAAGTCGATGCCGCTGGCCCAGAACACCCAGCCGGCTTGGTCAGTGTTGTAGTTGATGTTGTCGTAATACATCCACCTGTATTTTGACTTTGACTTTATTTTTTTATTTTTTTTTTTATTTTTTTACTTTATTTGACTTTGACTATTTTTTTTTACTTTGACTTATTTTTTTTTTACTTTATCATTATTATTTTTTTGTACTTTATTTGACTTTAACTGTATTTTGACTTTGACTTTATTATTTTTTACTTTATTTTTTTGTACTTTATTTGACTTTGACTTTATTTTTTTTTACTTTATTTATTTATTTTTTTCTTTTACTTCATTTGACTTTGACTGTATTTCTTTTACTGTATTTTTTATTTTCATTTTTTATTTTTATTATTTTTACTTTATTTGACTGTATTTTGACTTTGACGTTTTTTTTACTTTATTTTATTTATTTATTATTTATTATTATTTATTTTTTTTACTTTATTTGACTTTGACTGTATTTTGACTTTGTTTATTGAGTCGAGTGTGTATGACATTCAAGTCCCGTTCTGGTGTGAGAGGGTTTGTTTTTGTGAGAATGTGATGGTGTGTGTGGTTGTTTTGTGAGTATGTGATGGTGTGTGTGTGGTTGTTTTGTGAGTGTGTGAGGGTGTGTGTGTGGTTGTTTTTGTGAGAATGTGATGGTGTGTGTGGTTGTTTTTGTGAGAATGTGATGGTGTTTGTGGTTGTTTTTGTGACGGTGTGTGTGTGTGGTTGTTTTTGTGAGGGTGTGTGTGTGTGTGGTTGTTTTTGTGAGTATGTGATGGTGTGTGTGGTTGTTTTTTGTGAGGGTGTGAGTGTGTGTGTGTGGTTGTTTTTTGTGAGTATGTGATGGTGTGTGTGGTTGTTTTTTGTGAGGGTGTGAGTGTGTGTGTGTGTAGACACACAGACATATATCAATATAATATTTACTCACCTATATATGTGTTCATCATCTTTATTTAAGGAAATAATATAAAGCATTGTGATTAACCTATTTATGGCATTCATGACAATAGATTTATTGCAAAAACAGATTTATCATTAACATTTTTTAGCTAATTTTATACAAAATTAAAAAATGTTGAAATGCATGATTTGCTTCGGTCATATATGATCTATCTAAAGTATAAACAATAAAAAAAATGGGAGGATAAGAAATATAAACGAAACTAGATATCATACAGAAACCGCGGGCCTGTCAACGCCCAAAACTCCAATTCCCCATCACACAAGAAGCACAGTTTATGAAAGAGATTATGAATTGCCTTGCAGATCCACTTCCCGTTCTGAATCACACTAGTAATATATCATTAATGTGATTGCTACATCGATACGTGGGTCGCCAATCACGATTCCTAGGCCATGGGCAACTCACCCATAAAATTTCACCACAATCCATCAACAACTTTTCGTGTAATCCTGCTGACAAACTGACTGCCTCCCTTCTCAAAGAAAAAGGAAGAAAAAAGAAAGAGAAAAAAAATAGTGAAAAACAACCAACTGACAAAAAAAGGAAAAAAACAAACAAACAAACATCAGATCTGTTTAGACCAACATGGACGCCAATAAGAGTCGAAGATTATTCCAATTTATAATGGTGATAAGAAATTTCTATAATAGCTTAGAGAAATGCAGATTTAACTTAAACCTTTATCAGTTCCAATATTGAAGACCACATAGTGGAAGAACTTCACTGGATTATATTTAGACAATGTGCATAAAAAATGTCTTTTATAATGAGCATCCGATGTGATTTTACTCTTGAAGCGCATATTTCAAAGAAACGAATGTTTAAAGAAAATAGGAATAATTGTGTGTCTGCTTGTGGTAGTCTGTTCTGTGTGAGTTTTTATCTACACGAAAATAGCCAATGGATTCAATCCCCTTGCAGAGGGCCACGCATTGCCTTGGACTGAGGACTGACCACAGGCCGCGGGTTATAAATATGGCCGAAATCTTGTTTATTATAGTTGTAATGATAATAATAAGGAGAAAGACAGTAATAGTAATAGTAGTAATGATAAGAAATGTTAATAATAACAATAATAATGATGATAACGATAACAATGTTTCATAATGATAATGATAATAACTATCATTATGATTATCATAATTTTCATCAGCCTTATTCTTATTATTATTTGCACTGTCATTACCATAATCACCATCATTATTAGTATAAGCATGATATATCATCATTGCCATCATTATTAGTCATGTTACCATAATCATCTTTATCATTACCATGACTATCATTATTATTATTATCATTACTACTATCATTATTATTATCATTATCACTATCATCGTTAACAGTATTAATACTATGATTATTGTTATTAGTATCATCAACAGCAAGTCCTTTTCATTTTTATTAGTAAATTTTCCGAATAACGCCGCGTTACTAAATACCACAAAAGTGGTATCGATGGATTCCTCTCAACCTCTATTATTCATATATAGTGCACTGCAGACAATATCGACGGTCTGCAATGAACTAGGATTGATTATTTCAATAGATAAGACCAAGGTATATAGTCACAATGTAAAAGATCGAGATAAACAGTTCACTATAGATAGTGATAGTATAGCTCAGGTTGAATCATTTCGATATCTCGGAGTAAATATTCCACATACGGCCGAAGATGTTGAGGTGATCAATCAAAAATGTAAGAGTAGACTAGCTGCCCTACGAGCAGTTGCTGGCAATAATGTAACTTCGGGGGCAAACATACGAATTGTAAGAATGATGTATACAGCTTACATAAGACCCCTCATTGATTATGCTGCACCTGCTCTAATAACACAGCCATCCCGAACAATTAGAAGGCTAGAAGTAATGCAAAATGTGGCAATGAGGATAATCCTGGGATGTCCAAATACTACTAAGGTCTTGAACATGAGGAAAGAACTCGGATTGCCAAGCATTACTGATAGGATCACAGAAATCAACACAATGACAGCAATAAAATTATTAAGATCGTCAGATGATAGTATAGCCAAGGAATCTTTGTTAAATTGCCTTTCCACGGGGCGCCACAGATCTGCTTGGGTCAAGAAAACATGCTCAGAGCTTCGAAACCATGATATGATAGAGTTCTGCAAAGGCATCCCTCAAAAACATTCTGTTCCGCCATGGGAGATAAAGCACTTCGACATCATCAAAGCAAGTGTCCCTCCAAAAAAACAAATTGAAAACAACGCTCACCTGAAAGCTAAATTAAGAAAGGACATTCTGAAGCAAATTCACGAGATTAAGCAAGAGTATGAGATAAAACAGCTTATCTTCACTGATGGGTCGGTAATTCCAGACACAGGTTCAGCCGCATGCGCTGCAATCGTATGCGATGCCACTGGAAGGATTAGCGATGTTGGTTTCAGACTCAACAACTGGGCGTCCATCCTGCAGGCAGAACTGTTTGCTTTACTTGTTGCTCTTAAGATAGCCGATCGCACGGGGGATAGTACTCTCATCATTACAGACTCCCTCTCCTCACTTCATGCTCTAAACTCATACAGAAATGATAACACAGGACTCGTGTCAACAGCGAGGCATAGGTTGAACAGATTGTTTCTGAAGGATGTAACCACTAAAATATTGTGGGTACCATCACACATAAATCTAGAGTTAATGATATGGCTGATGCTCTATCTAGATCATACAGTCATATGGATACTATTGAGTATGACATTGGTGTAACAACTGAGCATGTACGTAAGATCATAAAGAAAAAGCTCTCCACTCAGGCTGAAACTGAGAGAAATGCTGAGCAAGACACAAGCAGATCAATCATTCACCATAATGCTATGTCCAAGACAAAGCATATCTACGGCAGTACAAACAGAGTTACGAGACAGCTTGATGTAGTGACCGCAAGGTTACGGCTTGGTTACAAATATTACTGGGAGTATAGTGTTTCAAACAATGCCGGGGGGACTGAATGCAAGTTGTGCAGTCAGCCCTATTCACACACCCTTGACCACTATGTAATGATATGTCCTCTAATTGAAGAATTTCGTGAAAGGATTGAACGTAAAACATTGTACAGTATTGCAACATCCTTTATAGAGGACGGCATTTTATCAGATATATTACGTAAACACAAAGACTTTGCCTGTAATAGATAAAATTGCAAGGCCTCTCTAGAGTGATATACATGCACTACTATGTCTTATGTATAGCTTTGCCCTAGCTTATTGATTGACAGGGTCACAGTAATATCTGTTTTACCAACAATGTATGTCTCAGAAACTAATATGAACTGTACAAATCATTTAGGCATAGTTCCTATGCCTATTCATGTGTATACAATGTATATAGTATGAATAAACATATCAAAATCAAAATCAAATCATATATAGTGGAGATAATGCGCGCTTCCACCCCTGGATCCCAAAATTTGGGTCTCTTTCTTTAAGGCACTTCATGCTACCTCGTCCTAATTTGGGGCATATTTCGTTTGCAAATTCTTACTTAACCCAATTACCTACCTAACTTTGTCTAGTTTTGAATTAAGCCCGTGCCAAGGGGGGCTTCGCCCCCCCCCCTTGTCACCCCCTATTTAGGGCACTTCGTGCAACATGCCTTCCATAAAATACCTCGAAAACCACCATCCTCGCCCTGAAATTCAAGCATGGCTGTGTTTACGTATTTACAGCAGGCGACAAACTGTGGACTGAAAATCCCAATTAATTACCTGCATGCACTGTTACGTTCTCTCAATAGATGGCGCAATATTCCCCATTGTTTACAGTATAATTATAGAGTGCCCTCTATTGAGTGGTCGCGTCATTATCGGTCCTAGTTTCCTATCCTGAGGAATCTATGAAATGAGGTCTCAGTTACTGTCATCACGGCGCAGTGTGGAGTTTATTCGTGGTCCCAGCATTTTCATTTGCAGCACTATTTACGTATCATAAGTATCACGAAGTGCCCTGAATAGGGGAGGTCCAAAGGAGGGCAAAGGCTGACTTCAGAACTAGGCAAAGTGACGTTGATAATTGGGCTAAGATTTTGCATACGAAATATATCCGGAATTCATATTTTACCTTGCAATTTAACTGATCTACTTCATGCCCTCCCTTACTATCGGGACCCAGATTGTGGGTTCTAGGGGTGGAAGCCCGCATTATCTCCACTATTTATGAATAATAGAAGTTGAGATGAATCCATCGATACCATTTTTGTAGTATTTAGTAACGCGGCGTTATTCGGAAAATTTACCCCAAAGATTGATACCAGTAACAGTATATTAGTGAAAGTTAATGATTATTTAGGGAGAGTGAATTATTTTCCTAAGGTGCGCTGTTACATCACATGCCCCTACTTTGTCGGATGGACTAATGCTTTAAGAGCACCTCTTAAATTTTGTAGTGTACTCATCGGCAATATCTCAGGAGTGAGTGATTCCTATTCTGATATTTCTGAAATGATTAATGATTCTTCCACTCATAACAATTATCAGGTACAGGCTGTACAGACAAGGTCATCCAAGAACAAAAGGATCCATCCTCTCGTTTTACCAAAACTAGAGCCCCTAAGCATCACTCCAACGGAATTTGCGAAGTTGCAGAGTTCCTGTTCCTCTTTGTCTTCTATCAGGGAGAAGGTCGAGTCGGGGAAAGTGCACACTACCCATGATAGTATGACTTTTGAATTTGTTAAAATTGATGTCTTTAGTAGTACCTTCTGACTGCAGAGCAATAGTAAAGGCTGTAGCTTACGAGTCTCCACTTGCCGGCCATTTTTCACATCACAAGACCTTGAGAAGGATAACCGATCATTTTTATTGGCCAAGTATGGGATGTGATGTGCTGGATTTTTTGTCGGTCTTATGGTAAATGTCAACGAATGTCACAAAGGGAGAGTAAAACCCGTTCCCCTTAAGCCAATGCCTATAATGATTGAGCCTTTTTCTCGTTGCCATAGATATAGTGGGTCAACTAAGTCCTCCCTCTGAGGATGGTCACAAGTATATTCTAACCCTTATAGATTTTGCCACAGGCTTCCCTGAAGGAATTCCCTTGAGAGAGATCGACTCGGTATCTGTCACAGAAGCGTTATTAGCAATATTTTCCAGGGTAGGTATCCTCAGAGAAATTCTTTCTGACAGAGGCACACAGTTCACTTCACAATTAATGGGTGAACTTCACAAACTGTTAGTTATCAAACCTCTGTTTACTACTCCCTATCACCCCAGTGGAAATGGTAGGGTTGAAAGGTTTCATTGTACACTGAAAGCCTCGCTTCGAAAATTGTGTGTGGACAAACCAAGAGATTGGCACCGATATCTCATTCCTACTTTATTCGCCCCAAGAGAAATTCCGAGTGACAGAACAGGATTTTCTGCCTTCGAACTCCTGTATGGTCGTGCTGTTCGAGGTCCTCTTACAGTGTTGAGAGATCTGTGGGAGGACAAGAGCATCAAAGATGAGAGATCTTCCTTCCAGTATGTGATAGAGCTCAGGGATAAGCTTGAGGAGTGTGTGAAGATAGCAGCTCGTAATGCTGATATCAGCTCCACCAGGTATAGGTCTTATTTTGATATTAAGTCCCAAGATCGTTATTTTAATCCAGGTGACGAAGTGTTAGTATTATTGGCGGATACTGCTAATAAACTTCTGATGACTTGAAGTGGTCCACATACCGCGATGGAGAAGAGGAATAAGGTCAACTATTTGATAAAGGAAAGTGGATAACCCAAACTTTATCATGTAAATCTTCTAAAAAGGTATAGACGAGCTAACGTTTCTCTGGCACAGGTAATAGACGAAGTTGAATATCCACATAGCTGTCCAGGTATGCTTGATGTTGCTCAGTCATGTGTGGTAGATGTAGAAAGTGATGAGTATCCTGTTACACCTGATGGTAGAGAAGATTCGTTACGATCTATTGACATTTCATGTGCTGAAATGAGTTCAGAATTATCTCAAGATCAGCAATGTGACATCCATAATCTGATAAGATTTTTCAGATGTGTTTTCGGAAACTCCAGGTTGTACATCCCTTATTGAACATGACATCACCCTCTATACTACCGAGCGCCTGAAGCCTAAGATATATCCTATACTCCTTCATCTGCATTCGCATTATGAGGAAGAGGTAGATCAACTATATAAGCAAGGAATCATTAGGTTATCATCGTCTCCTCACTGTTCCCCCGTGGTAATGGTACGGAAATCCGATGGTACGTATCGAATGGCTATAGATTATAGAAGCCTTAACTCTATCACAGTTTTTCATGCTGAACCTGCCTGTAAAATAGAAGATGATCTCCATAAGATTAATGGTGCTGTATGTTTCTCCGAGCAAAACTTGACAGACGCAGATTCCACTCTCTGAAAGATTTAAGCCTCTGACAGCTTTTCCAACACACAAAGGTTTAATGGAGTTCTGCAGGCTACCCTTCGGGTTAGTAACAGCTTGTTCTACCTATGTTAGACTGATGAGGCTCATTCTAGTAGGATTACCAAATGTAGCATTTTATTTTGATAACATTTTCATTTATGCTAAAGAATGGAAACTACATCTAGAAGCTATTGTCTCAGTACTTGAAAGTCTGCGAGACCGCAATTTGACAGTTCGACCCTCAAAATGTCGGTTTGGGTTTAATGAAATAAGATATTTAGGTTTTGTGATAGATGGTAAACATCTGAAACCACTATGTGACAAGACAGATGCTCTGATGCAAATTCCAGCACCCACTACTAAGAAGACACTTCGATCTTTCCTTAGTATGATTTCTTTCTATCGTATGTTTATTCCTCAGGCATCCGAACTAATGGCTCCATTATCCGATCGTACGGGAACCTTTGCTGTGGACGAGTGAACTTGCTGAAAGGTTTGAGAAGTTGAAGTTGATATTGTGTCAGTTTCCTGTTCTCAAATTACCTGATATTAACATACCCTTCATACTCCGAACATACGCTTCTGATTGTGGACTTGGTGCTGTACTGCTCCAATACTTAGATGATTCTCCATTCCCGGTGGCTTACGCAAGTAGAAAATTATTAGATCGTGAGAGAAAGTACTCTACGATTGAAAGTGAGTGTCTGGCTATCGTATTTGGTGTTCAAAGATTTGAATATTACCTAAAAGGGAAAGAATTTATCCCAGAAGTAGATCACAAACCACTAGTGTATATGAATACAGCGAAATCTTCTAATGATAGACTGGTAAAACTGGTCTTTTGTTTGCAGTCTTTCAGATTCAGAATAGTTCATGTTACAGGGACTGATAACGTAGGTGCTGATCTCTTAAGCAGGTCAGGTAAATGACTTCTGATATTAATGGTATATAGCCTAGCTATATACTTACTGGGGAGTTGTGTGAATAATTTCAATTACAACAAAGCATGTTTCTTTTTTTCTGTTATTAAAATGAAATTTCTACAGAGGAAAACTGTACAAAAAGATTACGAAACTGAGGTTCGGGCGAGCTGTCTGAACCCTCAGGTCGATTCACTCGACTTTTTCGACTCGTCCCACTTACAGGTGGAAAAGGGGGCGTGGCGGCAGATCGCTTGAGAACACCAGTGAAAACACACCTTACTGCAGCTGAGGGCCGAGTTACGGGACGTGGTGTCTTTCGTTCCTTTCTGATTTGCGGAAATATGGTGTAAGAGATTTGTGATTTGCAATTGTTATTGTTATTATTGGATAGGACTTTCAGCGTTGTTAGAAGTTCCTGCGTTGTTATAACTCCTAGCGTTGTTAGAAACGAACCGGCCTTGGTTCTTGGTGAATATTTTTGTTTATCAATTTTTTATTTTTTTATTTTTTTATTTTTAGGAAATTTCTACGTTGTTTAGGGGTATGGGGTTCGGTAGGGTTTCGGCGTTGTTAGATTTCTTGTCATATTTTTAAGGTTCACCTTGACCGCAGGGGACATTTTTGATAGTCTAATTCATTTATTTTTGTTACTTACTTGAAAGAAAGAATTAAGTTTTGGTGACGGTGGTTCGTGTTCATCCTTATGTATTTTGTTTGACAATTATTACTTGATTTTTTTATTGAAACAAATAGATATATAATGTTCACCGGTATTTATCTCAAACCGTCAGAACTGACGACATCCTTTAATTGCTATAGAACCTAATTATTCACAATATATATGAATATATATGCGATTTTATATATGATGTATATAAATATATTGTATATATGTATATAATATATATATATATATATATATATATATATATATATATATATATATATATAATATATATATATATATATATATATATATATATATATATATATATATATATATATATATATATATATAAAGATGTGTGTGGGTATACATATAGATGTATTCGGTTTGCATTTGTATTTGTGTGTATATTTGTGTATATATATATATATATATATATATATATATATATATACATATATATATATACACATATATATACACATACATACATATATATCTATATCTATCTATCTATATATGTGTGTGTGTATGTGTATATATGTTTATATATGTATATGTATACTGTAGTTATATTTGTATGCATATATATATATGTGCATATATATAAATATATATATATATATATATATATAAATATATATATATATATATATATATATATATATATATATATATATATATATATATATGTATATATGTATATATGTATATAGTTGTATATATATATATATATATATATATATATATATATATATATATATATATATATATATATATATATATATATAATGTTTATATATATATGTTTATATATATGTTTATATATATTTATATATGTTTATATATATATATATATATATATATATATATATATATATATATATATATATATATATATATATAAAGATAGATAGTTATAGATATATATGTACATATACAAATATTTTAGCTTTCAATCATGATTTTTGTGAGGCCTACTTCCAGCATCGGA